>JAPMLY010000851.1:25000-102500 GCA_026401115.1 Tetraselmis chui
TCTTGCTGTCTTCCAGTCATCTATGTATTGCTATTTTCTCTTCCTTTCTTTACTTATTTTTTCATTCATGTATTTTCTGAATAGGCAATTAGTTATCTAATGACTTTGGCATTCAGTTCCTTTATTAATAAGAGGACCGGATTTCAGAAAAGTGTGAGTTGTGCTACATTCAATTTTTGGAATATGTTTGAAACCAATCTAGCGACTATCGATATTGTAAGCAATTTCTTCCCACTCGATGTTTTTTCTGTACAGCACATTGCGAAACAACTTAATTACTGAATTGTTTTACCTAGCACATTATAATCACCTGTCTCACTTTCCCTATCATTCGCGCTTTCCAGACATCCCTTTGCCGCCACAAGCTCAATCCCAATCCCGCAAGCAAATAAATAAACATGCGCCCTTTTACATACATTTACCCATTCTGTTTACGTTTTCCCTTTTTGTATTTCTTGACGATTTCCTGTATTATGGGTCCAAAAAACACAATTACACGTATTGCCTGCTACCTACTGCCCCATGAATAACCTCCATTCCTGTCCCCAGTTCGGGCCGGTTTATTATGCTTCAAGACGCGGATGATGTTAGCCACCCACAGCGGCTGCAGCGTCAACTGGAGGCGGCACTGCAAGCTCCGGCGCACACTCTGCTCGGCGCAAACTTTGAGCGCCACCCGCCCGGCGCCACCCGTCATTACACCGCGTGGGCCAATTCGCTCACGCAAGAGCAGCTGGTGCGACCCCGCAATGTCCTTCACAATTTGTTGCCCCACGGGAAATCATCGATTTTCCCACATGGAGCATATATATATGCCGACCTAACCCTAAAATGAAAACTTCGACAACAGATGCTGCAAAGGTTCCGCGAGTGCACCGTCATCGCGCCAACTTGGTTCATGTCGAGGGAGACATTCGAGCGCTCTGGTGGCTTTGGCCTTACGCTCGGGGACGACCTGCAGGCGAGTACGCGTAATCTGATGGCCGGCACCGCATGACAAGTGCTAATGACTGAATTTGTTTACCGGTGGTCAATTAAGTCCGATATGAAGACAACACGTATTTTGTCGATATTATGGCCGACGCAAAGCGTCATGTGTGCCTGGTTGCCTCTGCTTTTTCAGACACATTTGGAGTCAATATCATTCGACTTCTGAGGGCTCGGCATTGATCACGCGTTTTCTCGAATCAATGATCAATACGCACAGAGCGTTTTTAGTGAATTTACGCATCGACATGCGAGTCAGCCATTTCGTTGTGACTTTCATACCGCGACCTCCCTTTTGTTAGTTTTCTAGGCGCGTTAGTTTGACATCCTCTGCATGCACATATTTTACGAGGCACACAAATGGGGATAGCTGTAAGTATTCAAGCCCATCTATGATGCGTGGCTAACATCAATGTTTTGAATCGATTGTGTAGCTCTTCCAACGGCACTGCTCTGCCGGCGGTACGCTCCGGCGTGTTGGTTGTGGGTCGGACGGGAGAGCGCCGCTGTTGACTTACCGACACCACCCCGAGTCGCTAAGCGCATCAACTCCTCGCTCCGTCCTCCTCCGTATTCGCGCCTCTGCGTTTTTGGAGGCAGTGCTTGAGGGCGAGCTCGGTCGTGGAGTGGAGCCCCCTTGGGAGGAAGGCTTCACCGTGTGGAATGCCGGCCGGGACGGGAAGCAGGTTGGACTCCCGGAGCAAAACACAAAGACTGACTGTTCCCTCTCATGCAATTCGTGCACTTAATTACTATAAATGAGTCGAATTACAAACTGTGCATGACTGCTGCATATTAACTTGCTCATCGATTTCGACGAACAGGTTTCATTATTACGTCCGCTAACAATCATAGTCACAAGTGCTCGACTTCCTCGAATATTACGCGTGACGGCATCGGACACTACATTCTTTTTTGTAAGAGTCAAGCTCTCTGTCATCCCTCGGACGACACGCCTGCAGATCGTGTGCCCTGGACTATTTCTTTGCTTGATACCGATGCCCGTTTTAGAAGATTTACCGGTGCGCAATCGATGTGCTTGACCACAATAAAAGCTGTGCTACAAAACAAATTGAATACACTGTTTACACTCTAGTGTAAACATATCACCTTGGTTATTCATACATTCCCCTATCTTCCCCGCACAATTGCAAACCGCGCAAAAACAAACCTAGTGTTTTTTTTGTAAATTACACTATTTTTTGCTGCTGGATTTTGTACGCCTCGGTTGTGTTGCAGTTTGTGAAGTCGCTCCCATGGCGATGGCAGACGCGTTGCCGCGCTTTTTGCGATGTCGACACCCGAAAAATAGGGACGTCGGTGGATTTGTCCTTCTCTCCGTCCGACAGCAACGACAACGAGATTAGAGGCAGCAGTCCAGAAGAGGACGGCAACATCCGTCGCCGTCGCGTGCCGGTTGTGCATTGGCGTGACGCCCGTCCTCCCCTGGTTCTGTGCGTGGCGATGGGTAGGACCAACGGCGTTTTTGAGGCGAATGTGGCGGAACTGGCGACAAAGTTGGGGCTACGAGAGGGATTCCACTATTGGCACTTCAATTGAATGATGTTGGTGATCTACTTAATGACAGTTCACTCGCCGTCGAACCTCTATGTTTTTTACGCCTCTCTTGGCATCGCGGTGACTTCATCGATGGGAATTTGCAAATATTCCATGAGGGAGTGGCATCAGTTGGGTGTATAACCATCTCGAAATGATTTTAAGTGAGTGTGATGATAATTCAAAAGACATCCGACCATTGACGTATTGTTGTTCGGAGGGGTGCGCACGCATGAGAATACCAGTTGATAAGGAATGAGTAACCCCTTGATTCCATGCTTGGCACGCTAGGTGCTCAGGCGGGATAGTCCGATAGCTGCGGTCCGCGCGATCGATACTTGACGGCGAGAAGCCATGCATGGAGGGCTATTTAAAGGACTATGTGTAGGGTCTAGCGCCAACATATCCCGCGTGCCGTATGATGTTTTACTTCGCAACGACATACCCTCAAGTGATCCCCCATTCAAGGGTGTGCATGGTATAATATGTGAAGTACCTGGTCGACAAGGCGGGTACATGCGGATATGAGACAACGGAGGAAGGCGTTGTAATTAACGGCAGACTCCCGGGAAGCATCGACAAGGCATGGCTCTGGTTGTTGACTGCTCTTCATTATTGAAGCCATGTTCACCACGGGGGTGGAGCACGCCAACATCATCAACGTTGGACACCTTCGACCGAAAGAGAGGCACGGTTTAGCGGTGGAGATCCTCAAGTCGGCTTTGCCGCCGCCGAAAAACGTGAGGGCTTTCCTGAATTTTTTGCACGCCGTAGCCCGACGACGGATCTAGCTACGGTGTCATTGCCCCACGCACCCGTACCGGTACCCACCATTGCGTGGCATACCTATGGAAGGGTGCGTGCTCGGGCTGGCGTGGGTGCACGCACGCCGAGAAACGGATGCCCGTTGGACGCGCGAGAGGCGGGGTGGAGGTTGAGATACAAACACTGGGCAAATGATGGCTTGCGTAGGACCCGGGTGACATGCAAAGGAGGCTGAAGCAGTAAAGGATTCTATCGAGGGGGGAACGATGGCGCGGTGGCATGAGCACCACCCTCCCTTAGCTGAGCGTCTTGGGCCCCCTTCCCCCCGGCCCCCACATGTTCTCGTCCATGTGCTACCCGGCATGGTTAGCACATGGTCAGCACATGGAAGTGGTACCTCACGTCCGTGTGCTTACGACGTCATGTTGCCATAAGATTCTTTCTGAGAGCGACGCAACTTTAGTTGTCCTCTTTGATGGTTATGGTAAAACCGGGGTCTTGGTGAAGCTCATGGAGCAATTGCCTTGAAAATGTCGCCTCTTGAATGGCATGGGTCATGATTTATGCCTCCGTTGTCGACAACGCAAGTAAAGTGTGTTGGCGCCGACTCTTCCAACTTACGGATGCACCGCGGAGCGTGAACACATACCCCGTGCGAGAGCGGTGCCCACCTACATCGCTTTCATAGTCATAATATGACTAGCCCACCAGCTTTGATGAAGGTGTACTTCCATACATCAACGCCGAATCTGCGGTCCCCTTGAGGTAGCGGAGCACCTTCTTTGTTTGCTCCCAATGTAACATAGAAGGGTCGGACATGTGAAATTTCGGACCATTTGCGGTTGCTTACCACCATACGAGTATCACAAATTGAACACCAACCAAGCCGGGAACTCGGGAGCATAGCCAACAAACATGCCTTTCCATGCGGGGTCGTCCATTTTGCGGCGTTGGGACTCGTCAACGTGGATAAAGGCCGAACAAGTGAAGACCATGTTGAACCGTGCATACACGGAATGCCATGAGGGGGGTTAGAAAACGCCTCCAGGAATTGTTCGCCTTATCCAAGTACCGCCCCAAAAGTCGGTACCCGATTGGAACATATTGTGCGTATGAATTCCGCGCATCGTGCAAACACTGCGACCACCTATGTGTGGAGGGCCGAGACTCCCCTGGAATCCAAGGTACAAATGTGTCCATTATCAGACGCACTAAAGGATATCAACACTCCTCCTTAATGGACATCATCCCATGAACTCCGGCCGGTAGCCTCGTAGTAAACGCGGAGGGCCCATATGCACAATATGTTCCAATCGGGTACCGACTTTTGGGGCGGTACTTGGATAAGGCGTATAACTCCGTTCCGGGAGACGTGGGTTCTAACCCCCGTCATGGCATTTCCGTGTGTGCACGGTTTAACATGTTATGGAACATATTGTGCATATGATTTCCGCGCATCGTGCAAAGACTACGACCACCTATGTGTGGAGGGCCAAGACTCCCCCGGAGTCTAACGTACATATGTGTCCATTATCAGACCCACTAAGGGATATCAACGGACCCTCATGAAGCTTGAATCAGCTCGTTGATCGGTGACAAGCTCATACGGCACGCCGCCAGCGCCACGACTATTAACCCGATTGCCGATATGCACCGTAGTGGCCATTGCCAACGCGCAATA
The DNA here is from genome assembly GCA_026401115.1 of Tetraselmis chui. Classification (NCBI taxonomy): domain Eukaryota; kingdom Viridiplantae; phylum Chlorophyta; class Chlorodendrophyceae; order Chlorodendrales; family Chlorodendraceae; genus Tetraselmis; species Tetraselmis chui. The sequence goes on from JAPMLY010000851.1 coordinate 29,991, forward strand.
GGACTTCGGCAACGTAGCTTGTCGAATCATTGACTGTGCCATCGGAACCAAGGTGCCCCATTGCCGCTCAATCTGCCCATGATGCCAATGTGCGTAAGGCGCGGAGAAGGTCCGCCGGCCCTTGATTCAATTGATGGCTTTAAGTGCGAATCATATCTGTCTGGAATACTAATATCGAGAGCGTCGATAATTTGAATGTTTATGTTTATTGTTGCACATTTTATGAAACCATAATGTTGCCGCCTTGAGGTATCACAAAGAGAATGCATATATCTCCTCAAGACCTCAACCACCTTGCTTAAGATTTGACGACACATGTGACCCCTTCCACGCGCAAATAGAAAGTAAGACCATGATGCACGACGGGACGACTCAGGAACGTGGAGCACATTGACTAGTACGGCAAGAATCTCCTCGCCATTTTCAGCCTTCACAATGATGTGAACGGAGCATGCACCTACAACTAGGGCACTAATGCCCTTCAACCACAACCGATCATATAGCGCTCGATACTTCAAAAAGTCATCGCACTTGCTAGTTATGTTGTGATAAGCTCCGATGTCGGCCAACCACATCCATGTTCTATCATCGCTCATGACCATGCTCTAGCCTCGGAGAATGGCCTTGCATGACCCCCGCTCATGACCCCCGGAGAAGCAACGGGAGACTCGACCCACGCAACATTACCCCCGCCTTTTATATCCGAGCATTCCTACCTGTGATGTCCCGTCTTACCGCAGCTAAAGCATATATTGTTAGCACTAGCATCCCGTTGCCTAGTGCTTATGTACAAGGTAGCTATTTGTCATCCTATTACTTAGTGTTATGCTATTAGAGGTACTCTATTCCCTATTAGTAGCGGTTGGCCGGCCCTGCCGGTGCCTTCGCCGGCCGCCATCTCTCTCTTCACACTTCCCTAGTCGCCACACCCGGCTTCCTTGTGGGGCTGGCACGACCTACGTCTAACATTCCGTCCCCAACTCTAACAGGTTATGGGCCCTCCACCAAGTTACACTAGAGAAGAGCGTGTGTAAAGCGCTCGGCGCCACGCTAGTCCTACCTACTCCCACGTGAAAAAGAGTATAGCGTGTGTAAAGCGCTCGGCGCCACGCTAGTAATTCATCGTTCAACCGAAAACACGCTTCGTCTTCGAGCTGGTTGTCCGCGGCTGTCCTACCATCTCCCACGTAAAAAAGAGAAGAGCGCGTGTAAAGCGTCCGGCGCCACGCTTGCCCCACACAGCTTCTATTCTTACCTAGCCTTCAACCTACCGATGCTCTCGACCGACCGATGCTCTCGATTTTCTAAGACCGACCCGCGAAAATTCGGCACGTGCGTACTTTAATTAGTAATGTTATTTTTTTCCCGAGGCAACGCCGCAACGCTCACCTAACTTAGCGAGGGGCTTAACTTTCCCACGGCGAAAGGGGGGAGTCAACACGAGCGCCCGTCTATGCTTGTGCGTGACTACACGCTCCTAACGGCCTCATTGGCCTTGTTTCTTCCTCGCCGGTCGCTCTCATGCGTCGGCTAATTCGCCCGTGGACAGTTTTTCCCGCTACATGTCAGAGTAGTACATGACGTAGTACATTCGGAACCGCTTCTTATCGGTAACTCGCCGGTAGCGGCAGGTTCTTGTGAGCGCATGTCGCTACACCTACCCGGCTTGAGACACACGCAACAAGCACTACACCTTCGACCAAGATGGCACCTTCCTCGACGCAAGCTAGGACGACGTCAAGACCTCGGCTACCTTGAGGGGGGGTGTTAGCACTAGCATCCCGTTGCCTAGTGCTTATGTACAAGGTAGCTATTTGTCATCCTATTACTTAGTGTTATGCTATTAGCGGTACTATATTCCCTATTAGTGGCGGTCGGCCGGCCATGCCGGTGCCTTCGCCGGCCGCCATCTCTCTCTTCACACTTCTTTAGTCGCCACACCCGGCCTGCTTGTGGGGCCGGCGCGACCTACGTGTAACTATCCGTTCCCAACTCTAACATATACCACGGAAAGGTCTTACTGAGCCACCTCCATACGAGCTACCACGAGTAGTTGAAACAATTTGGAGAATTTTCAGCTGATAATGTAGCTCGAATACATGCTTACGCTTCAAATAGTAACCCGTCGCATCATAATGAGACGCCGCAAAAGTTGTAGGCGCCAGAGTCTCTCCATTCGACTGCACACGACGACTCTAGATTTGCATGCCCTTTTGACAAAGGCTACGCTTGACGGCATCTAGGGTAATGTATATGTCCCACGTGTCGGTAATGCAGTGGTGTTCTTTGCGCAAGCCCTTCACAAAGTACATTATTATGATGTTAGTTGCAACTACTGTTTTCTCTCCCTGCCAGGAAGGGAAGGGAAGCCAAAGCTAGGAGAACAACTGCGACGAGAGGAGCGGCAGTTATATGAGACGAGGTGATCGAGCCCCCCCCCCCCCCCCCCCCCCCCGCGCTCCGGCACGATCGGGGTTGCACATAAGGAGAGGTAAGGTAGGCCCAACTCGACCAGCATATAATGACCAGTTGGGCTGATCAACGCCCTCGAGAGGCGAGAGCGGGTTGTGCATCGTTGAGATAGTGGCATATATTTTCCTCATTTGCACAATTCGATTTGGAAATTTTATCATTAGCGATATATGCTATTTTGCATGACCTTTATCATGATGTTATTGCCAATTGAGAGGGATGGATAATGGGACTCTTGCGTAAAACCCTAAGCCGAAGTCCTAGATAGTAATATTCGGTATGCCATGAGAGTAAATGATATATTATTATCGGTGCTTGTTGTATAAAATTTTTGTTTCATTGTTTGAATACTCCGGGCACACACCCTCTGACGGCGCCTTAGGGCATTCTCCTTACTCATTGGTGGATATTAGAGGCGGGTGTAGGGTATGGGCATGATGTCTAGGCATGACGCGGGGCATACGGACTTTTATCGCCCCCGCCATACTAAGCCTCTCTTCCGGGCGTGCTTGCCCTCATGTGATGATGGCGTCTTGCTCTACCCCCCGGGTCGGGTCGACCTCCAACAAGCGCCCTTCCTAGGCGTGGCTTGCCGGCTCGCCACATGCCTGCCACTCCAACAACTCCACCACACTTACGTATACCGCCGATCCGTCCGTGCCCTCCTCACCTCCGCACGCTCTTGGGAAACTTGCCCCATCCTTCCAAGTGGGGTATGGAGGAATTATAGGGTACGCGGTCTTGAAAAGTAATTTACCGACTGGCCCGAGCGGGAGATCTTAGCGCTGGAATTTTGCAAATATGTCATATGGTCAAAAGCCCGGGGATGTCCCGGCAATTGTTTATCGCGCGGATAGAAATTGTCGGCTCGCCCCGCCTAGCACCCTACCGTGCCAGATCCGGCACAACGACTATATGGTTATCAGGTGGATGGGATGAATCCCGACGGGCATGCGAGCCCACTCCCCTCCGCCGAGCCGCTTCAAGGGCTCCAGATATTTCTATAAAACAGTAATCAATTAAACATTAATTAGATTTAAGTTAGTCTTTGTCTTCCCGGCACGTTTCGGGTTTACTGCCCGTACCCGTACCACAATTTTGCAAGATAATGCCACCAGCGAATTATATATATACCGGGTTGTTATAGCGATATATATTACTGCAAAGGAATCCCATCTTCCTCAATTGGTGGCAAAGTTCACATGAGAACCGACCTTATAAATTTACAGAGAAAGCTCAAACAAGATGTAATATATAGGTTTAACATATATAGCAAGACGTGGCTGGTTTTTGGATGACTAATCGCTAGAGAGCAATGGGCAGATGATGAGCGTGAAAATCTCACAGGTTAGGTTTATACCCGCGCTAGGGCTGCTGATATTCGCTGTGAAAGATATCAAGCCCTATAAGTGCAGTGAACATCAGGTGACGTCGTAGGGATGGTACGTTACGAACAACTGAGCTGCCACATGCCGCTGCTGGCTGGCACGCTTCGGACTTGGCACGATGGACGGAAGAACCGTGAATACTCTTGGTCGCCTAGTACAGAAGTAGAGACGCCGCCGCCGCTGAAGAAAAAGCAAGTCGCGTATCCCTCGCGTAGTATCGCGGGTCCCAGTGAGACACGTGCAATCGTCTTTTATTGCTGCTCCCTCCAGCTGTACCAAGTTGAGCAATTCAGCCATCAGCAGGCTTCATCCTCGCCTTAAGATAGGGCGTGCCAAGCAATTCACACCCGCATAATAACGCGTGGGGAACTGTCTCTTCACAGCCTATCATACTGCTTCCTAATATCGAATCAGGGTTCACTGCGCGAATGCACTGTCGATACCTATAGACCTACATTGATCAGACGAGCATATATGTGCGACAGAATGACGACGGCGGCCAGCCCCAGCAGCAGCAGCCGTAGTAGTATAACACACGATGGACCCAGTCCAGCTATCAAGAATGACGCTACTCCGACCGATAATTCAGAAACGAGGTGGGGTGCCCCCAGGGTCGGCCTTGCTACAAAAAGGCGGCTTCCAGCAAATAACGCATTTCGTCGCCCGGGATCAGCTCCTGCGACAATGCGCCAGTCGTCGGACGTGCCAGCACTTGGATACATCGACTCGATAAGGGCTGTCCGAAGCTACACTGGTTCGCCGCGGTACTCTAGGAGCAGGCTGACCTCAAGCACTAGCAGGCTTTCTGAGGATGCTGTCAAAAGTGAAAAGCAGACCTTGGCGTCGTCCGCCGACCACTTGGAAATATGCCAGTCTGATTCGGCACCGAAGACGACGATGATGACGACCGTCGAGCGGAGTCCGCAAATACTGACAACGTCCGCGTCGTCGCCGTCGCTGCCATCAGCTTCGGTTGCTGCTGTACGTCCTAGACAATATAATAGCATGATAAGACTACCATCTTATACGCCGAGCGTCGGCATGGCAAGCAGCACGAGTTCTTCTGCTCACAGTCAAGCTTCCACGCCCGGACGACAAGCCTTACCTGCTGAGAAGGTCCGCCGGCCCTACTTCAGTCGCTGGCTTTCAGTGCGTATCATATCTGTCTGGACTAATGATATCTAGAGCGTCGATAATTTGCATGCTTATGTACATTGCTGCATATTTTATGAAACCACAGAGTTGCCGCCTTGAGGTATCACAAAGAGAATGTATCTCCCCAATAAGTCCCCAACCACCCTGCTTTGAAATTTGAAGACTAATAGCAAGTCTGTCCTGTGTAGTGTAGTGGTCATTACACGATCCCGTTGTTACTCTTGCAGCGATACGACTAATCTCTATCTTTCAGCAGGGGGTTAGAATATCCTGTAAAGCAATGCAACAATTGCATAAAACCAAAAGAATCCACAAATCAGTTCCACTGATGGCGCTACTACTGCCAATCAAGAAGATGGATGACAGATATATAGAGGAACTCACCCGTCTTTCCTTTGGAGACAATATAAAATATTTGCATGAATGCACATATTGATTGCATCCTAGAGAAGAAAGCCGGGGCAATGGGTGTAAGCGTGTGTGTGTGTGTGTGTGTGTGTGTGTGTGTGTGTGTTTGTGTGTGTGTGTGTGCATGTGTGTGTGTGTGTGTGTGTGTGTGGTGTTTGCGAGTATGTGTGTGAGAGGCGATGAGAGACCAAGAGAGTGTGTCTATCTGCTGAGCGCGCGAGAAAGTCTGTGCATACGTGCATTCATTTGCGCGTGCACGTAAATTCACATTTACTTGTGATTGTTTGCCAAAGGACAAGAGACAATGAGATGCTGCATGAAAGTTTGTTTGTCTGTTGCCGGGTGAGTGCGTCTGTGTATGTATGTTCACGTACGTGTGTAGGTGAGTTTACGTCTACTTGTGTGTGTGTGTGTGTGTGTGTGTGTGTGTGTGTGTGTGTGTGTGTGTGTGTGTGTGTGTGTGTGTGTGTGTGTGTGTGTGTGTGTGTGTGTGTGCTTTCAATCGGCGGGGGCGGTATCGGATGGGTAGCACATCATTGATTATCAATATTTCATAGCGAAAAAACACATAACTGGAAATTTTTAATATTACATACGAATGTTTCAATGATACAATAATTGCAATCATCGATTGATATTTCGTTTATTATCTCAAGCTCTAAAATGCAAACAGGGCAAAGCGAACTATCGAAAAATGTGTTTGCCGTATTACCAGCATTCGTTGTGGAGAACAACGCGAATGTGCATACGTACCTGTCCGTCAATAAATATATTTCGGCGATTATACATCAAGCGCTTACCGGTTATGCACAGTTTACCTCGACCGAATATACCCAGAACGTCGCCTGTGCGAGCGCGGTATGAAACAAACATGCCGTTTATGAATGCCTTGGATATTCTTTCTACCCCAGTGAGCGCAGTTGTCGACCACGATCGTTGCTAATTTCTGCATTCCTATATATTTTTCAAGCCCCCACAACGTCACGAAATATGCTCGTTCCCGTGTCGCCAACTGAGCACGTTTTTTACTTAACTGCTATGTTTTTTACCCCCCAGGACGGTGCCCACTCCGGCAGCCTTTCACCTCGGTCAGTTTTGGGGGCGCGTCATCACCGTTGTCTTCAGCCACCGCCTGCCCACGAGGAGGAGCTCACCGACGAGCACGATGAAGCGCAAGACAGCCCTTCAACTGACAGCATTCCGCCTAGTGCACGCAACGTTTCTGTGTGTGATTCAGCTACGAGGTAAAGCCTATATTTTGAGATGGTTCTGTGAGTATATCTGCCTCGGACTGGGCAAATGTCTTTTGTCCTGACAAATCAGGGGACGGGATGACATACCCTAAACCCACCAAACTGGACAAACTCTAGAACCTCATCTCGCGAACAATTGTGCGCAGGTGACAAATTATGCGATCGTGAAAAATCACCGATCGCATGTTAGCGTATCGAGTAGAGGCGGGATAATCATGTTTTGCCATTTTGTGGCGTATCTATAACAACCACCCGCCAAATTTTAAAAGCTAGCCAAGTGCCAGTGGTGAAGGTGAAAGAAAAAACGTAGAATGCCGAATATCTAAACTAATAGTTAAACATATTTGAAAACATGTGTCAACCACTCTCGTCCAGAAAGATGTCCATGTGGGGATGGACTGACAGGATGCTCGCAATCATTATGTGTATCCCAGCGCATCCTTTCCGGTGTCAGGTAGGTAAATTAGGGTTTAGGTTGGTAAATTATACGTAATTAGAGTTTTGTGGATGTTTCTTCCTAGAAATAGCGACGGATGATGCAACTTCCATCCATCTCGAAAAAGCTAGAAGATAGCACTGTCGCCGATGTGTTTCAAACACACCCTCTACATTTATGGAGACCTCGGTTTTCCAAGAGGTCTCCAGCCCCCATTGGACCGTTATTTCATTTTTTTTGGCTGCCCATAGCCTTTTCGAATTGAACGTCATATCAATGGAATGCAAATATTTGGGAACATTGGCTACAATCGCACATCACCTGCGCAAAGCTCATTGTTTTCCGCGCAATAACCTCATATAATACCGATGCAGTTTTTTTCTTGTGTCGCCCACTGTTTATCCCGTCAACGAGATAACCGAAGAGCGATTAACGCAATACCGTGTTTCCCATATATCAGCGTGCCGGTGCGAACGGGCAAGCTCTTACGGGAGGCGGCGAAGTCCCTGCGCGAGCACGTTAAGGCGTCGGAACCTCCAAAGGTAAGTAAAACCGCTAACTTCCAATGACTCGACACAAACTATGATTACCACTGTAATAACATGCATCGCAATTCATAATTCCGACGTGTGCTTGTCATAGTTTAATCAATTATCGTCCTGTAACGGGACTTCGACTGTGCGACGCACACATGAAAAGTGTATTTTATCCTCTCGTCGCAAGAATGATGATGAAATGTTACTCATTGTTGGGATAGGGCGCCTCACATGTGTCGCCCTTTCTTCCTCCGAGACGGAAATATGTGGACCGCATAAAGACAGTAGTGCCGACGCTCCGCAACTCGCTGCCCCGTGTGGATGAATCGCTCAACTCGACCCTGAACCTCCCGCGTGACTCCGTCGAGCACAAGTGTACTTTAGCGAGCCTGGAGCGAGCGCACTGCCTGTTATTGGAGCACGCCACCGTTCTGCACAGCTTTTTGCCGTACTGCGCGACCCTAATGACAATGGATTTCAACAAGCCGGAGCAATGGGAAGACACGGGCGCGGAGTGGGAGTCGGCCTCCACCATCCTCCGAATCCTACGAAAGCACAAATCGGTTCTGGAAAGATGCCTGAAAGACCACCCCGCAAACGTGACCGACCCAGCGCCATCACGCACCTCCAGCAGCACAGGTGTCTCGGATTCCTTTCTGCGTCCCTCGCCACCGGCGAGGTCCCTGCAAAGACAACGCACAGTCATTAGGCGTGAAGTCCAAACGGTGGAGGGCTGCTCACTTGGCGACGCGAATAAGAGCAGCGCCGATACCAATACCCATTTCGACCCTTTTGCAACTTCGTCGACACCACTCCTTTCATCCCTGCGCAACATGTGGAGCGCCATGTCCGTAGAGAGCACAGATGCAATGGAAGCCGTGCTTGGAAACGCAAACTGCTTGGAGAGCGCTGTTGCGCATTTGCGAGTGGCGAACAAGTTGCTGCTCAGGCAGGCGGAGGCTCTGCTCGACAGCGCTCCCCATGGCTGCCACTGGCCGGACGTCAACCCTCGAGTGTGGGAAGACCGCCACGCGTACCCGGAGAACCCCACCGCCGTCATTCGATTCCTTCGCGCGCACTGCGCTCGCCTGCACAACAAACTGAACGCCCCCTCGTCCAGGCCCCCACCAAAGGACAAGGCAGATAAGCCGAAGCCGATGGATCCGAACGACCGCATCTTCGTGCCTCGCATACACATTGACCCCCTGTACGCCGAGGTGAAAGATGTTCTGCGCTGCAGGGAAGCAGCGGCGGTGGCTGCGGCGGTATTTCACATGTACACCGCGACTGGAGAGCTCGCACCCGTCCCCAGAACCGCCGTGAACGGGAACAATAAGAAGGTGGTCCTGGCGGTGGGGAAGCCAACAGAGCTGCGGGCCGAGCTGCACGCAACCTACAAACCCAAACCAAAGCGTGACGACGACCCGTCCGGAAAGTCTACTGTTGGCGGGAAGCACAAGAAATGGGACGCTTCTGTGAAGGTCCCTAAGAAAGGGCTGTGGCGCAGACTCCCTCACGACGTCATTCGCAAGGACGTCTTTCTACTTGAGCAGAAGAAGGTTGCAAAGGCCAGGAAGCGGCGATGGCATGCTACCGGCGGTGAGATGCCACCGGCAGCGAGGGAGAGGCGGATGGCGAGGCTGCGGAGGTACTTCAGCCAGTATTACCCTTCGTTCGACTCGGATGAATTCGGCGACGGTCAACATTCCGATCTTATCAGGGATACAAGTAGCTATGCGCAATGGAGGAGCGCGAGATGCGACAGGGACCGACCTCGCTTTTGCGACCCGTGTCTTCGGGTCTTCGACGAGGAGGCCGCTCAGGGGGTGATCGAGAGGCACAGGGCGGCTGACAAGAGGGTGGCCGAGCTTCTCGAGGGTCTCGGCGAGCGGATGGCGTGTTGGGACTTCGGCACAAAGCCCCCCGCCAGCAGTCGTCTTGATTGGGACGTTAGGTCGCGGAGGACGGGGGTGGCGTTCTGGGAGGAGGTCCGCAAGGTGTCGGTGGACGAGTCGAGGGCGGGCAGATGTTGGAAACGTGCTGCGCTGAGGAGGTTGAGGAGACAACAAGAGCAGCCCTTGGTAGAGATGGCGAAGGATATAAAAGAGGGGGTGGAGGCGCTGAGGTTCACGCTCAGCACAGCTTACCCTTACGAAGCGTGACATGCATCATAGTAGTGGTATTTACGTGTCGGTGATCACACGCTCCCCTGGTGGGGCAATGGGTGGACAAAGCTTTGCGAGATCACCAAAGGGAGATTCGAATTGGCGCAACAAGCAACGGCTCAGGTTAATAATCAAGGAGGGGGGGAGTTGCCCGCCCAGCTTTGACTCTAGGCAGAACTTCGCGAAGCACAGTCAGCGCCGTTCCCCCGGTATGCAAGAGCAGCAGCTTCGATGTAGCTCTTTGAACAATGTCAAGGCGTGTAATATCATGGTAGCCATATTGACGGGAGTGTGAGGTCGAGACAGTATGATTTTCCCTTCTGCGCGGACCTTAACGCGAAGTCAAGTGTACTTGGGCATTCCAACCCCGGTCGCGACGCGGCACTGTGGCATACGTAACGTTATATCGACAAGCCACGTTCGAGCGAGCAAAGCACGCAACATTGCAAACAAGTCGTGACTCCTCTATGTCCCTCCAGCAAGGCTATTCGACAGCTGGCGGTGCAAAACACACCCCCGTTGTATATCCGCGCCGCCCGCATTACTTGGCGTCCGCGTTCTTTAAGTAATTTTCAGGTGAAATATAAATACACGAAGGCGTAAGGCCCAAGGACAGAATTCAGTCGTGTCGTGAAATTAATATAGATAGGACTATACGCAAACACGATCGACCCGGCGGCTTTCAAGACGAAGCGCTTCCAAACATACGGGCACCAAATAAAGAAATGCATATTATTCCGTTATTCAGTTCCTTTGACACATGAGGACACTACACTCTGGATTACATAATAAGCTCTGTTGCTGTTCGCCAGCTGACCTTCGAAAAATCCGATGTAACCCTTTCCAAATAGTTGTAAAAACAAATCCAGACACACGACTGATAGAGAGCAAGACAGACTTCAGCAAACCATCGCCTTTCCAAAATCACTCACACACACAAACACACACACACACACACACACACACACACACACACACACACACACACACGCACGAAAAAAAAACACACACACACACACTCACACACACACTCTCTCACACACACACACACACACACACACACACGTACGCGCGCACGAAAACACACACTCACCTGTACCTACATACGAACACAGAGAAAATTGTGTGCATGTGAATTTACGACACGACACGACACGCGCATACTGGCAGTTTCAGCTAGAGCGTTGTGGTGTTGACAAGTTTTCCGAACGTATCATATGTTCAAATGGTTGCCTGTATTTCATATGTAGCCGACTCACAAGCACCCCAACTGGGTCAATCAGCATTCACAAGACATGTGGCCCGAAAGACATGTCGCGACGGAAAGCTACAGCGGTGACCATAACGGGAGCCGACTATATTGGAAAGGAGGGCGATGATCCACTGAGCCCTCACAGCTTCAGACCCCTCATTGTCGCGACGGCTTCCATTGTCTTGCGCTCCAGATGCGGCAGCTCCCGTAGCGCGTCATCGGCCGCGGCGGAAAAGTCGGCATCCGGCAGCCCGACCGCAACCTGTTGCGCTCGCGCCAGTGGGCATAGGGGCGAATTAGTTGTCAATGACATAACCCGTGGCAGTGCGAGGCCTGCAATGTCGGACCTTCTCAAGGTGTGGGGCTGCTGGGGGTTCAGCTGCTTTCCAGGCAGAGGATGGCAGATAAAACATGTAATTCAACGACGGAGGGCGAGTATAAGACATCATCCACACCTAATTTCTTCGGAACTAGGGATATTTTAGCCTCATATTTTTTGTTCAGAAAGACGACCTCACCAGAAGAGAGAGTGTAAACCCTTTGCCATTTATCCAATGGAGAGAAACAGTACACAAACGGCATGCATGCAGGAGGTCACCTGAATTGTTGCAAGGGTTGGAGAGACGGTAACACTGAGCGCGCTGAGCACATTGCAGAAATACTCCAGGTCCGCGGCCAGCTGCTGTGCACCCTTCGGCGACAGGCGCGGAATGGCGAGCAGCTGACGAGTATACAGCCCGGCTGCGCCGGAGGCCACCCGGTCCAACCACTCGGCATCGATGGCGTCCGCACCGTCCGCCTCCTCGTCCTCCTCACCCCCCATCCACGCCTCCAGCTGTTGGGGCAGCGTCATGAGGTACTCTCCCACTGCAGAGGCGTATCTGCGCGAACGCAGACCAAAGGTTAAGTAACTGGCCACCATTTCAGCTAACCAAACATTAAGATTCGCAGTAAGCAATTTTCGCCGAGGCGCTGTTTGTTAAGGACGACCCACAGAACAGAAGAAAATCGGTGTTCTTTTTCAAAACATCTCTTAGCAGCGAAATCATTGAAATTGGATTGAGATTTTGTGGTCGGCATTGGTCATAAAATCATTAGACCGGGAAACCACAACGACACCATTGACAAACGCATAATTAGGAGTGCACAATCAAAGACCGGGAAACCATAACGACACCATTGACAAACGCATAATTAGGAGTGCACAATTAAAGACCGGGAAACCACAACGACACCATTGACAAACGCATAATTAGGAGTGTAAATTTCTAATTTGTGAGTGTATTAAATCAAGACCACGCATATGTTCAAGCCTGTTGTTCGATGCTCAAAACTGCTCACAAATCTGCGGCGGTGTCGATCCCCTTCTGTGGTCATTACGGTAATACCTCCATGGTCAAGGTACTCCTTGCTCCCGTTTCAGGAATTCAAACGAGGTAAACGTCTCCAGGAATTAAAACACGACACTTACTCGCTATTTCCCTTGAGCAAATTATAACTATTTCAATGTGATGGGCAAAACAGTGATCGATTGCAGTCTAGTAATGGCCGAAAGAGCCGATGAGTGAATTACTGCTGAAGCAGTGTCATTAGCCAACCTCTTGTAGAGCTATTCAATTCCCGACATAGCTGCAAACCCCAACAATTTTTGAAATGCAGTATGTACTAGTAGCTGACAAACAGAACCGCCGTCCAGTACCAGCGATTACGGAGACACGCTGCGTCCTGTCTATACGGTTGACAAGCAAGCAGGCAGGCACGACAAAAGGGGCACACACACACCCCATTGGATAGGGGCTGAAGGACGGCAGGTTGAACGCGTTGTCTCCAGACTCCTCTGCCCACGTTGAAAGCTTGGACACGTTGGACAGCTGATCTGACACTCTGTGATTCAAACCAAGATAAAAAAAGAAATGAACGCCCGCTGTTGAGTGATGGACATCATTCCGCGTTTGTCACGGGGGTGAGCATCTTTGGTGCCTCAGCCCCGCCCTGCTCCTGCATTACGATCAGATGCAGGCACAAAGGGGCTCACCTGTAGATGAGCGCATCGTACACGAGGGCGTGCACCGTCTGCTGCAGGCTAGCAGCGCGCTGCGTAGAAGTCGGGAGGGCATTGTAGCGCTGGTCGTGGATCTGCAGGAAAGGAGGCGGTTTTAGTTGCCTGTTGGTGGACTTGGATGATTGAGCTTCAAACTTTACGATAGCATCAAATTGATACACAGTAATAAAACATCCAATGCATCGAGGCGGAATGAATACATAAATAACATTTCATACCAGTTTGCCCGATGAATTCAGACAAGACGCAAACATATCATGCTACGTGTGACAATCATGCGACATGCGATATTGGATGTGTATTGGTCTAATTTCAGGGAATGTTAATATGCACTTTGGTTTGAATCGAGCGAAAATCCACGCTCGGGTGCCTTCAATGTCCACATAGCAAGGTTTTAAAATCTCAGGCAACAAGTCACTGCGATTTTCCATCAGACAGTTCAGGCTGCACCAACTTATGCAGGAAAGGTCAGGGAATTGTGTCTAGCGTGGTTTACAGTCCTGCGACTGCCACTCAGGGGGTTTTCCGAGAAACCCCGAACTTGTCTCCAGATCGACACGACATCGTCGACAAGGGCGAAACTCGAAAGGGCTTTGGCAGCTGACTATGAAGCGTCTAAGCCCTGTTATATTCGTCGAGTCAAAGCCGTAACACATGTACGCTGCTCTGATAACGACACTACTGCCGAATCGAAAAAGGAGCACTTTCCCCCTAAACGGCGTTGCAAGTATTGAAAGTCGCATTGTCCTATGGAGCACATGCGATTCGTATCATCATTTGACCGAAACGCGCATTATTAAAGATGCGTAGTAAGAAAGCGAATATAGAAAATTCGAATATTTTACTCCGGAAACGTTTGTGTCTGCACCTGTTCCAGGAGCATCTTCAGGCTGTCCGCCAACTTTCTGTTCTTCGACAATCGAGTGTGGATGAGAACCACTAGCGGGTTGGTCGCCACCTTGGCTGCCGGCAGCGACGGCTCGCCCCCGCCGAGATGAGCGCCCAACGCCGACACAGCCTGTGAGACGGCGGTGTGGAGCTGCGCCTCCAGCACGCCCAGCTGCCCCACCAGTCCGTTGGCAACCGACAGCAGCTGGATTACGGTTCCCACCTCCTCGCCGGGCGCCACCGCCTACTCGTCAAAATCGAAAACAAACTGTTACGCCACAAAATCATACGCTCACGAACACTTTAGGATGGTATGGTAACGATAGTAAAGTACAGAAATTAAACTCATTTTATCATGTAGAAAAATGAAGCAATCCCAAAACGGTTTTAACTCTTCTTAGAACTCAGCACCATAATCAATAGACGTCTAGATTTCAAACCAAAGGTTGTTTATTGTCTGTGTGTATGTGTGTGTGTGACTACAAAAGCACAGAAAGATCATTAGTGTGTGCGTGCATGTGTGTGCGTGCGCTTAAGAAATCGTGGTCGGCGGGGGTGAGTGGAGAGATGAGGTCAAAAGTTGACCTTGCTTGGCGACGCGGCCTCCTGGTCTGCCTCCCATTCGTTGCCCTCAGCTCCTTTGCGCTCTGCAGGGCAGCAATGCATCACGCCAGCAACAACTTGATGTAAAATTCGATAAGGCCCAACGGTAGGCCAGCTCCTCGCGTCTCATTCCTAATTATTCCCATCCATTCAAATACTTCGCCAGTATAAACATTGCGGGGTCAAGAAACTTGTATGCCCCGCCACACTCGCTGCCACTGTCGCATCCGAACACAGCTGCAATGTCAAGCGCAGCGACAATGCTACGCAAAAAAGTTAAGAAAAGGCTGAAGGCAGTTTTGAAAACATCATATCTACTAAAATTCAGAAATACATTGCTTCAGCATAATCCCCACGTCATGTGTTTTCAGCAAACTAAAATAATAAAGAATCGCTCCATTTTTGGTCATGTTCTTTACTGTTGTGCTTTTCTAAATGCTTAAACATCAACAATCATCTGCTTCTATATTTCACATTGGAAATTATCAATTACTATCTTCTTTTTAAAACAACGTAAAAGACGGGAGGGGGTTACCACTGCTCTCAACAGACTGAGCCCCCTTCCCGCTCGGCACACAGCGCGCCCTGATGATGGCCACAGCCTTCGTCAGCTGCCCACACGCCTGTGTCAGCGCCTCGTCCACCACCTTCAGCAGCGCAGTGATCTGAAATGACATGGCGAAGAAAATCAGGAGGGGCGGAAAGCACAGGTCTGTCGAGTAACACAATCTGTAACTAGCAACGAATAGCACTCCAGACACGGCACGAATAACGCGTGTATGCCGTTGCAGTAGGCTGTCCACTGACCTCTGTGCCGCCGCTAAACTTCATGCAGCGCTCAACCGCCTGTTCCACCATTACAATCAGCTGTGGCACTGCCCCTGACATGTGAGCCATGACAGCGTCCAGCTCGGAATCCTGCGCAGATCAAAGCGCAACAGTGCCTCAGTAAAATTTGCGCAGCTATATTGAACAATATCCAGCTGCCACGACTATCATCGTTTACATGAAAACCACAAAGCAATGTCGTCACACACACACACACACACACACACACACACACACACACACACACACACACACACACACACACACACACACGCGCGCGCGCGCGTCTACACATTTGTCAAGGTTTAGTCATCTTGACTGGCGAAATCAATGCCGACCTGAAAAGAATCAAGCGCCAGAGCTGCCACCTCCTGCGACAGCAGCGCCGCCTCAAGCTCCGAATATCTGCACGCCCCGAAGAGTCAGCAATCACAGCATCAGCAAAACCAAGCTACCAGGCGCACTTGGGAGAAAATGCTGAGATCGAGGGGATGGAACGCAGCGATGGCAATGTGGTGTGGACTTCTCAGGGGATAACGCGCTGGAAAACAATCGAAGCACGAAATAGGCAGACCTCCAGTGCAGGTATTTACAAGTGTAAGAAATATTAGACAAATTGTATTTACACTTTCAACCATCTTGATACATTTGAGAGATGTATCAAAGTTCTTGAATGCACAAGAGTATGCACTCGCAGGTCAGGCTGCTTTTCCTAGCTACTACCAGCGCAAGGTCGTCCTCCGAGTCGAGTCTGTACCGCTTGGGTACATAAACTACCAACAATTTCATGAATTACGAAATCACCCACACAAAAGGTCATATATTCAAACTCGGATAATACCTCCACATTCTTCCGTTATCGAGACATTCGCCTACCCATCTATCCACAGAACTTGCGCGATTTGGAACTTTTCCCTCCATTCAAGTTTTGCTGATAATATTTCGTCTCATTTAGAGGACGCGCGGGGAAGAGCAGGGGGTGAGGGGATCACCTGCCCAGGTAGGTCTGGAATGTCGCTAGGAAGCCGGACACTAGGCCGTTGGTTTGCGCATCGGTGAGGTCAGGAAGAGTAGACAGCAGGTTCCTGGAAAATTGAAGGCAAGTCGCCTGCGCCGCCATCACAGTCCCGAGGCTTGCGGGCTGTGTGCATCGCCGAAGCACAGGATGCAACGAGCAGCAAAGACCCCCATCACGACCATAAATAGTCACTCAGAATTTCAATTTCATAGATGTTGCAGCTCGCCGCGCAAATAGCTATCCACATTCTAGCAATTACAAAATCAATCGTTCCCTCCTTCCCTTAATTCGCTCCGTTGGTTCGTTAGTTCATTCCTTCTTTTTTGCGCTGGTTTAACCTCCCGCCCTTTATTTACTTCTCCCTCCGTTTTAAGGCGACGACATGGTTCGAAGCGAACACTCGATAATATTTGTGGGTGTATTTCATTGAAGTCGCTATGCACTTATTACAGCACGATATTTCAATGCGTTCAATTCCAACCATCAGAAGCCACATATGAATTGGACAAACTCGAAGCGCAAAGCATGCGTGAACATATTGAGCGGCATTCATCCGCATATTAGATTGGCTAGGCAAGTCGGATGGACTTTGCCGCACTGCGCTATCTACACTGCGGAGGTGACTCTCGCTGAATTCCCGGTTAGTTTTCACCCTGCTGCATGGATATCAGAGGAAATGCAGCACGTTCCGGGCTGCTCACCTGCACCGCGCCCCCGGGCTCTGCTGCTCCCTGCAGACGCCGCGCGAAAGGCTGTCGGACCTTTTCAAAAAGTGCGCCAAGCATGGCCAACAGCAGGCGGGGGTGTAGGTCAGGCAGCACTGCCTGGCACCAACGCGCCTCGCCCTCCACGCAGAGTAGCACCTGAGAGCCGCAGGCCGACAATCAAATGGCATGTCAGTGAGCCATCAAAGTGGTTGAACAGCACTACACATTTAGGGTGCGTGCAATTAAAACGTTTGTGCCCCTCTTGCAATGACAAAGCGCCGCATCATTGTTGTCGTCGAGTACCGTTATCGACTGTGGAAGCAACCAAACAACGAAACGCAAGGGATCCCAATCAGCGCCAAAAGACGTAACATCCTGCCATACTATTTTTAAATATTGTATTAATTCGCACGTCTCAATAGACGGTGAAAAAGACCTGGTCGACTTGAAAATCATTCAAAGTACTGTCGTCCGAAAACAGTGCAAAAACAATGCATCCGGAATACGCAGCGAAGAGTGTAGCATATCTAGGTCATGAAATGCACTAGATCCTGGTTTGTTTCGACTTCAGCTCTGCGGAAAGTCGGTTCGTGATTGGTCTCCTTATTTCAGGATTCTCGGCTTCGCAAGCTGAGGGTTCCTATTTGCCGGCCAGGGGGGTGAGGGTAGGGGGGAACCTCGTCGTAAAACCGAGGCAACCATTGCACCAGCGGCGTCCCTTTCGTCGGGGGTCGCTCAAAGCCGTCCCAGAATGTCTGCAGCGGGGCCATGCGGGCGGTGACGTAGTGGCGCTCCACCACGCTGTAGCGCCCCACAGCGACGAGGATACCCACAAGCTGGCGCACCTGCGACAGCGAGAATCGCCACACGAATCGCATCTCTGAGTCAGAGGGATACTCGTATGATTGATTTAAATCGCATCGATGTTTCGACGCAACACTAATGCAAACATAGCATGGCAACTGGATGCTTTGCCTGGCTGAGTTACTTCACGTCAGAAATATCTTTTTCATACTCTGCTAAATTCCATTGTCTAATCAAATAATATGAAGAATAACAAAATTATGTCGAGGGACAACTAATCCGATTCGGCGTAAATGAGAATCTTTGGAAATATAATTGTTATTTCAAAGTATGGCCAACGCAACCACACTCAATTGCCGTGCATATTTGAACATTTTATTGCGACTTTCAATTTTATCATTGCCAATTTTCCTGTTGGCTATAAAATTGCGCCATGGGCGGTTGAGTTTATTGTGCACACTGAAGTCAGTAGTGACCACAAGCTAAAGGGGTGACGAGCAGCAGAACAACTAAACTGCTCGTTCGCCGAGGACACGGAAACGGGCGGAAACGCAGGTGCTGAACGAGCAAGTCACTGATGTTGCAATTGAGTTTGAGTATTCCGCACGCGGGGGCAGAGTCAGTGAGCCGCACTCTCAACACACCTTATGCAGATGGGTTTGCTAAAGCAACTACATGCACGTTGAAGCGGTGACAAGACAAAGGTCATATCGGAAGCTGTCGTAACATTTCCGTGCTGTTGAATCACGACACAAGAGTGAGGCAGGACGGTGGGGTGAAGGGGTACCATGTCGCCCTTCTTGTGCGCGAGCGCCCCCGCCAGCGGCCCCTCCACCATCGACTGCAGTCTGTTCTCAAGCGCCTGCGGAAATCACCCCCATCGTACACACTATCAACTTCAAAGTTCCATTGCACGTAGTGTCACCGGCATTTGGATGACGATGGACGTCTTTCTGTATCTCGGATCACACACCACAGCGCTTGAGGGATGACACATGCTTTGCAACAAACGCACATTGTGTACGCTGTGGTTGACATCAGCTTCAGTTGTCAGCATTCATGCCCCCAAAAGTATGTACACATTCCAAAAAGTGTCCCGTTCTGTAATACGGAGGCGATTTCTGATAATTGCTGCGGAGAAATTGCTGTCTTTCTTTTGGAAACCGATTGCCGACGGTCAAATAAACAATAAGACAAGGCAAATCGTAAAATCACCCAAAAAAGAGTCTTCAAAGTCCATTACTACTTCCCACAACTGTGCATCGCATTCATCTTAGCCGATTAAGTTTTTATTGGTTGCTTTAGGTGGCGCCCCCCCCCCTAAAGGGGGGAGGGGGGGGGGGGGGGGGGGGGGGGGGAGGGACCTTGTACAAAACCACGTTTGCCCAACCCATTACCTAACGCTGGCAAGTGACATGCTTTCAGGCCCTGAGCACTGCCGCAAGGCAACAACATAACAACGATTTTGGGGGTTTATTTGAAATCTAGCCTGTAGGGTTTAGGGGGAAGATAAGGAGTGAGGCAACAAGCACTACTATGGGATAGGAATTATATGATGAAAAGGAAGTACTCCCCCCCCCTTTTTGAAAGACCGCCACCTATAAATAACAAACCGTATATAAATATAAACCTATAAAAGCGAAATCGCCTAATACACCATCAATATCAATCAATGCTAGTTTCGTTAGATTAATATCTACCCAAACCCTTTTCAAATAAATGCACAACAACCATGGCAAGGGTCCGTCAGAACGTTAAACCTTACGTTTGGAAAGAAAAGCTCTGAAAATATGGGTCACCACGTGAAAACACCCCAACCTCCCCCCTCCCCCCTGGGTCCTGCTCATATCAGCATATCTCCGCGCCTCACCTCCAGTTGTTTCCAGCCATCGTTAAACTCCGGCACGTCGCCGACGGCTGCCAAGCTGCGCCGCATTGTAGACAGGACCTCAGCGAGCCGAGGCAGGTCGCCGCCCGCGAACACCTCTTCGATGGAGGCGAACATGCTCGACAGCTCCGTCGCCTCGCGCAGAGTGTTACACGCGCCCTCCATCCGCCCCTTCACCGTGTCCAGCGCCGCCAATGGCGCCACACTACGGCAGCAGCAGCAGCAGCAGCAAGACACGTCACAGAATAAGGAATGCAGAGAAGATGTACCGTTTCGACCGAAACGTGATAACCGCAGCAAAACCCCTTGTCTAATACAATTGACAAATCGCAGACTTTGTTATCACCATCCCTCTGTTGCCAAAACAGGGCTGCAGATAGCTGCGGCAGCAGTGGGTATGGTCTTGATGTTTCCAGCTATGAGCGTTTAAAGATAATCACCTGGCAGCAGCCTGCCTTTGCGACCCGTCCAGTTGCTCCAGAATCCCCTGCGTGTCGCCCTGTAACGCTGACACATCCGCCTGCAACAGCACCGGAACCACAACCTCAAAGAATTCAGCCTCGCACTGATGGAGCTGAATACAATGCTGCAACCCTCCCTCCCATAATCAAATACATGCCATGCAAGTGCTCCATGTCCCATGGAGTGACGAACCTTGATGCGCAGTACGTCCTGTGCTGCGGCAGGGATGCGTTGCATGATGCGGCTACTGTTGGACTCAAGCGCCGCCTCCACATCCTCCGCTGTTAACTGCAGCTTCATCTCCAGCTCAGCCAAGAATCTGACCACCGCCCCACATTTTGAACTTTTGTTTGTAATTTAAACGAAAGTGCAATAAACCATCCCCTCCTCCTCCATTCCCCTTCCCTTCTTCCCCGCTATACGGCAGTGCATTCAGAAGCCCTCAGCAACGTGGTGAACAAAAAATTATTTCCGATACGAACCCAGCTACTCAGGATTGAATCGTAAAATAATTAGAAAAATGTAGAAAATCAACCTGTTTTCTTCACAAAACTCGGCCATCCATGCAACCGTCCCGCCTCCTACTATTCATAATTCCATCTAAGCCGCGCGCGCGAGTGTGTGTGTGTGTGTGTGTGTGTGTGTGTGTGTGTGTGTGTGTGTGTGTGTGTGTGTGTGTGTGTGTGTGTGTGTGTGTGTGCGTGTGTGTGTGTATGTGTGTGTGTGTGTGTGCGTGTCTGTGTGTGTGTGTGTGTGTGCGTGTGTGTGTCTGCGCGCGCGTGTTTGTATCTATGTGTGTGTACATGTTTATGTGTGTGTGTTGGGGGGGGGAGTGTGTGTGTGTGTGTGTGTGTGTGTGTGTGTGTGTGCGTGTCTCTCTGTTTGGCTCTGTCTTGCTTGTTGCTTGTGTCTGCTTGCGTTGTTGGGAGCTGCAGACCTTTCCAGCGGCTCCTCCTGAGCACGGGAAGCGCACGCCGCGTTGATCCATGCCTTGGCATCAAAGCCAGGCCGTGAAAACTCAACCAAGTCCGTCATCGCTCAGCACCTGCGCCGCGGAGCCCGTGCCAACAGCGTCAGCCCTCCTCGCTCACCCGCCCGCGCCGCTTCGCGTGAAACACTCGCTATTCAGCGCCGATACTACTGCGCCGGGCCGAAGCGAGCCTGGCCGCTTCCGACCCGCCCACTCTGAGTCGAATGGGTAGCGGACCCCTGCTAACCCTTCTAACGCTGCAAGTATTCTCAGCCCTCCCCCCTCTCCCCCCCTTCGTTGTATTTCCGGCATCCCGCGACTCAGGCGAGCCAGAAACGCTGATTTCTGTCCCGGCCCCGTCGAGGGAGAGAGGAGAACGAATCAGAAAAAGTCGTCACGCCTGTCATATATCTCACAGTCAAGGTGGTCGCGCAGCACAATCTCCAGTTGAAGAAGGAAAGATCGTTTCTGCTGCTGGGCTAAAAGAGCCACTTATCAGCACCACCGTAGCACCGTTACGATCTCGGGCGATAGCGCGGGAGATCGTCGGTCAACACTGCAACTTGGCATACTGCGCGTCGAACAAGCAGCGAGAGGCGATTGGCATATCACCTATCGACTTGCTGGTCTCAAAAAATTTCTTCGTTCTTCTACGCACGCCCAGACACAGCCACACAACGAGACCAGACCGTGTCTAGCAGTGTTTTTTTTTTCACAAAGGAAGTAAGGATTTTGAAGGTATCGGTGGGCCCCTCATCAGCTCTCATGTGGTGCTTGCCAGCTGGAAGAGGTCGTCACGCTCAGAGGACGGTCTGAAAAGGATGTCCGCTACTGTCCGCGGACTCAGCTACAACGTACAGAATATCGCACAATGTTGTAATGTAAACGTACAACATCGACGACGAACCGTTGCGCGGTATAAATTTGCAACACCGTTGGATGGACGCTGGCGATGGCTGTTGGTCTCAGGCAGCACCGATATCAACATCTGGGCGGCAGTGTGAACGCGCTGCGGCAGTCACCACAGGCCGACGAGACAGCGGTAGCGAGGGGTGCATGACGGTCGAGTTGCTGAGACCATGCGGGAGCGCCATATAACTTGTTCAGGAGCTTGAAGCGGCTGCCGCGACTCCCGCTCGAAGTTGGCGTAGTTAACACACTACTACGCAGGATGCGCGGCCCGTTGCTCCTCGGACCTCGCTCCGTTGCAGCCCGTCGAGGTGTGGGTGGCAGCAGCATCCGTGTCCTGGGCGTTGCGTCAGTCGCATTGGCACTGCTCACGCTGTGGAGGGGACTCTACCTGCGTGATGACGACAGCAGCGTTGTGACGGAGGTGTGTGCTGTTGTCGAGTAACGCACTGCGCACTGTTCGGAGGATAGTTGGGCGCTTCATTTTATTTTGATACTGAGCAAAAAACTGAACCCGTCGAGATACCGATAAGTGACAGACGCAGGTCTTATGGAGGGATTAGGGGTTGTTCTCTCAGGGTAGACGTAGTCACAGCACTGCATTGTGCTACAGAGAGGTAGGCCGCGGACGACGAGACGAGGCAGAGGTGGCGCACATTCCGGCGAGGTGAGCCCCACCGACAAAAGAAACCCCTCCGTCCTTTTTTGATCCCCTCTGTACAGTCACAAAGCCAGAATATCACTCTCACTTCCATGAACAAACTTGCATCAATTCACATCCACTAGCTCACACACACACACACACACACACACACACACACACACACACACACACACACACACACACACACACACACAAAAAAAAACGCGCGCGCACACACAAGCCATACAACTATCTAAAATGTGTGTGTGTGTGTGTGAGAGAGAGAGAGAGAGGGAGGGAGGGAGGGAGAAAAAATTTGTGTGTATACATTTGTTTGTGTGTGTGTGTGTGGTGAAATCGAACTTACTCCTGTCTATTTGGTAAAGGAATCGGAAGGAGGCCAGGAAATTCCTGCGGCTGCACAGCGTTATACTGGTGCGAGCCAGTGGGAGCACAAGCTTCAGCATCAGCTTGGAGGGAGGGCAGACGACGAGGAAGATGAGGAAGATGATGATGCCATTGGAGGTTGGGTCGCACACACACCCACACCCACCCACCCAACCCACACACACACACATCTTTCAATATGAGGCTCAGTCGGTGCTGCTCAGCGTTTGCAGCCGGTCCTTATGTATCTGTATCTTTGCAAATACCATTTGCTTCGCTGCTAAGGACGGGGCAGAAGGCACAGAGGAGGTCACCGCCACCACAGTAGTGGCCACAACCGTGGTAGTGTTGGCAATGCTCGGGACAGACATTTTGCTGCAGCAGAAGAGCTGACGGCGAGCGAGATGGAAGCCATGAAGGCTGAGGTTAGTATCCGCTCTGGGGGATGAGCTTGCCTATCGACTATCTTATCCAACCGGCAGGCACGCACCCCACCTTGGTTTATCCCTTTCTGGCTGTCTACCTGCAGGAGGTTCGCAACAGCCTGGGAGGGGCGTATAGGGAGCAGCGTGCGTGGGAGATAGGGCAGGGTGAGCGGGAGGATGCGATGATGGAGGACAATCTTCTTGGCAACCTACAGGCACAATCCCTCTCACCCACGTATAGGTATGTTTCCTTTCCAGGAGACATCGAGCTATACCTGACGGGTAGTTCATGCAGCAGGCGGCGGGTATGGATGGATCCGAAGGGAGGCAAGGGTCGGAGGGAGGAGAGGAGGGCGCGTATGACCCCATAGCTGAGGTATGGAAGCACAGTGGAAGGGGCTTCGCAGAAGCAGCCAGTGCCCGGCCTGGGCATCCGACTATTGCTTCGCTTGCCTTGACAATCTTTAAAGGCGGCCGCTATTCTTATTCGTACCCCTGCCTCAAAATGGCTGCGACCGCATTTTCCGTTTTCAAGCTTAATCCTCGTCCATTCACCGCCCTCCAATCCCATGCATGCATGAAAATAGAAGTTCAACACACACACACACACACACACACACACACACACACACACACACACACACACACACACACACACACACACATTCACACACACACACACACACACACACACACACACACACACACACACACACACACACACAAAGCTGCCTTCCGTTTCATTCGCGCTCTCCCACCCACGGACACGCAATCAACAGCACCTGCATATTTGTCAGGCCAGAACGGGCATACACACGTGGACATACGCAATCTTACATGCGTATTGATAAACATTCACGTTTTTACAAACATGCACGCCCACACACAGGTACAGATTCACATACTCAAAGACACACATGAACGCACACACACCCACATACGCCCACACACATGCACACTCTTACACACTCACACACACACACACACACACACACACACACACACACACACACACACACACACACACACACACACACACGCGCGCGCGCGCGCGCGCGCGCGCGCACGCACATAACCGCACACACAAAATATCAGTAAAGCTCCTAAATTATACACGTGCGTGCACACGATGCCCTTCTTAACCACTTCGCCCGTCATGAACTCACTGCCGTATCCTCCTCATATGCTGGTATGTAGAGAGGTCGGCTGGCAGAAAGCGCTCGCCGTGGGCCACGGCACAAGCCAAAAGAGATAGGCGAGTTTAAGGAGATAAAGTCCGTCGACCGTGCACACCCCTTACCCTCCCCAAAGGTGAGAGAGCGCGCATGACCAGTCCATCAGTCACATCCGCAATACAGCCAGGCTGCGTTTGTAAATCCACTTACACCCTCCGGTCACCTTGTTCCGTTCTGCAGACGGGGATTCAACGCAGCCGTGAGAAGGATTGGGGCTGGCGATGCTCGCACCTCAATGTAAAGTAAATCTGCTTCCAAGGCAGTCATGATCCCATAATTAAACGTCTGTTTTGAGTACACGTCCACAGGCAGTGGCATAAATAGGAATGTACTTCGCTTTGTGTGTGTGTGTGTGTGTATGTGTGTGTATGTGTGTGTGTGCCTGTGTGCTTGTGTGTGTTAGTGTGTGTGTTCGTGAATTTATGGGCGGTGGGTGGTTTCGTGGGTGTGTGTGCTAACTTAGCTTGGATGTATGCGTGGACATTAGTGCTTGGGTAGAGGGAGAGGGCTCTATGTTTTCACGACACAATGTGTATCTTCGTGTGTGTGTGTGTGTGTGTGTGTGTGTGTGTGTGTGTGTCCTATTGGCTGTGACGCGATGCGCCTGTAAACACACGCACACACACACACGCACACACACACACACACACACACACACACACACACACACACACACACAAACATTACGGCGATGTGAGCCCTTCGATTACTGCGCTTACACATTGTGACGTTGTTTTTTATGTTTCAGGAATGCGACGAGTTTAAGAAGCAGGTCGAGAAGCAAAAAGCGCAGGCGGAGGCGAGCAAGGTGCGCAAGTGCGTTGATAATGATCACTTTATGACCGGCCTTGACGCACGCCTTCGTTTGAGCTTGAGCAATGCACCCCAAAACGCGAGAAATGTCGCTATCCTTGCTAAAAAGTAGTTTGCCGGTAGTAGACCAAACATATATATGAGATAGCGCTGAAGCATGTGCGTAACGTCAACTACTGCGTTTAGGAAAGGAAGCCTGATCCAAGTACAGTGGCCGAGAGGAACGCGGGAATGCGAAATTGGGGTGCCGCAGTAGCGCGCGTCGCTGCGATGGGGCAGGCGGCTGCGTGTCCGCCGGCTGGCTTGGCCATCCCTCAAGGCGAGAGTAGTGGTTTGGTCAACAAAATCGTCGACGATGTTGATAATATGTCGGGTGTGCTGCGCGCTGTGCGAGACTGTTGTCGGTTCGTTTTGGCGAAACACCGCTTCATCGGTATGGAGGAGCTCACGCTGCGGTCGGAGGTGGCGGCGCTGATGGGCATTGCGATGGACGACGCTGTGATGCGGACCTTGCGGCAGGAGCTACGACACGTGACTCGCGGCACGGTGGAGGTCATTGTGCAGGTCCGTGGTCCTGTCGTGCGTGGTTGCGGTAACGAAATATATAATGCATTATGACATTATGTTAACAGTAACGGGGCTGAGCTGAATGTGAACCGTCACCTTTGTATTCATTCAGGCAGATTATCAATTTAATACGCCAACGCAATCACTATATCGCAAAACTACCGCCTATTTTAGTATTTAGCACGACAAATTGTTATTTTGTTTCCTTGAATGTAACTACATTTTAAATTCTGACGGGCGCCGCCTCCTAATCCTGTGGTAGAGTTCTCCCTCTGTCTATCTACCGACCCGACTACAGTCGTGTCTGAGGGAATTGATACTGGGCTTCCATGTGAGGCCATGTTTCTCGTTTGCTGCCTACATACCAGTGTCTTTACCTATCGTGCAGGGTTTTGAGCGCTGGCAGGCCGGCGAGCCGGTCAACCCCAGCAAGTCCGACGTCGTACCCAAGAAGCCTCTGACCAGGCAAGAGAAGCAGCGGAAGGCTGAGCGTGCGGACGCGGAATACGCGGCACAGCAGGCTGCCAAAATGGAAGCTCACGTCCGGACGGTGGAGCGCAGCTGGGGCGCCTCACGTATGGACGAGCAGGCATGTGCTTTCCGAGTGTATAGCGACACAAAAGCGTCTAATCCTGTATCACAATCGTCACTGCTGAACCGTGGCTATACTACATTAGCTGGGGATATTTATATCCAAAAGTAGTGCAATTATTACTATTTCACTCTTAAAGATAGGTGTTTCGATCGGAGAGCTGGTCGAATTTGCCTTTCAATAGAAACATTGTCACGTGCCCTCGTGTATGTGTCTGCGCTTTCGTCACGTGTGTGGCACTTTGGCGGCGCGTATCAGCTTGCAGACAATCACATCAGTCGATTAGAGACGAATCCACTTTGTGTTCATATTATTCGATAACTTTCGCCCTCGTGCGGTTCGTAAAGCCGCATCGCATCGCTAATCCGACCCAATGTAAATGTGCTGATCTGCTCGGCTTGTCTGTTGCGACGTGCTGTTTTCAGCTGGGCGACCAACTCTGGGCTGCTCTAGACGGTCTACGTGGCAGTCTCCGTTTCCGAGCTGGCATGCTCGGCGGGAGGAGGCATCACATAGGACGCCGTGGCGAGTTTAGCACTGCCGAAGTGTCTGATAATCTGGCGAGACAGAGCCGAGAGGCGATGGAGCAGACCGCTGCCGGAAAGGTGTGTCACATTCACGTCTTTAAATTCGAATTGAATTTCATAGCGGGATTGCGATATATAGCTACGCCGTTGCTTTACGGCGGCCAAAATGGAATTGTTTCAATGCAGCCTGTAGACAAGTGATAAAGTGTGGTATGGTAAGATAAATGCAGCATAGTTCGAACGCGGAATTGTGTCCACTTGCTTCATTGTTGCTGCCAAATTGGATGCTTGAAAGAATGGGTTGGGCGTTGGTTATGAGAATCTTGTGCTTGTAGAGGAAGAGCTCGCGGATGAGTTGCGGACAATGAGCATAAAACCACTCAATAAAATACATTTGACAGTGTTATGGTGACCGCATTAATGACGCGCCATTATGCTTGCCTCCGCAGTGACCAGCTTGCTATGCTTTTCAAGGAGCTGGTTTACTTTGCTTGGGTTGTATGATTGATAATCGTTATCTGCTAACTCATAATTGCTTTATGAACATTGCTTGATTTTCCAAAGTAGGGCGTAATTCTTGACGAAATCTTTTTTATCAGCAGTTCAATTCTTGTGAAATTAAACGAGTGCGGCTTTGCGACAATGCTTAGAACCTGTAAGCCGACTGTTATGGTTCGCCATGTCTTAGGCTAGCGACCCCGCCCCACTGCCCTTGTCGCTTAACCTCGGACTCTTCATGCACCCGGGCGAGCAAGTGTCGGACCTTGACAGCCGCCGGAGTCTTATTCCCCTACTCTCCGTCGAGAGGCAGGTATGCGCGATCCCGGATAACCGAGCCCTCGACGACAGACATAAACGCACCCGTTGTTATACCATGTTTAATGCTGATGTCGGAAAATCGGGATAGGGATCTATCATGCGTGTCGACTGTTTTTTGAATTGTTTTGTTTTTTGTTTGGACCTTGTGGATATGCGCAGGGCTCTGTAGGCACCGCAGTGCACGAGTACAAATTCCCCCCTGGTATGCTTGACGTTTTGCCCGAGACGGACCGTGCCTGGCGCTTCAGCACCTGCGCAGTGGTTGGAAACTCAGGAATGCTGCTGAAGGTGCAGCTCCGCACCAACCCATGTACTACGGATCACGTCGTTGTGTTTGGATAACTCTTATTGCGACTGCTTACTGATTAGTTTACTCTTGACATTTCTCATCTACTGATACATTTTATTTTTGCCTGACATGTGTTTATGTGTGTGTGTGTGTGTGTGTGTGTGTGTGTGTGTGTGTGTGTGTGTGTGTGTGTGTGTGTGTGTGTGTGTGTGCTTGCGCGCGTGCGTGCGTGTATAATGTAGGGCGAGCGCCTGGGAACGGTTATCGACAGCGCGGATGCGGTGTTTCGCTTGAATTTTGCGCCAACGCGCACCTACGAGAAGTATGTGGGCAGCAAGACGACGTTTGACGTGGTGAGTTTTGGATTTGTATGCTAATATATACTTATTTCGATTTTATTCAATTGATTCCATGTCGAACTCGGTCTCGTATAATTGTTGTGGTAGTGACGCGTAATTTCCGCCAACAGCCGGACTTGAAAACAATAGTATGGCTAAGCCCATCCTCGTTGACTTCTTGTAAAGTGCTGTTAACTTCCTTGCCATTTCATCAGAGCTTTGTTTTTCATTTTATTTATCTTATTTTTGTATTTATTAAACGGCTGTATTTATTAAACGGTTGTTTGCGGATATTTCTCTCGTCGCATTGATATTGAGTCCGAAATGGTGCGCAGGTCAATTTGCGCAACACGGAACTGTTACTGGAGGGGAAACAGAAGGCCACCCGCCTCATCAACTCGACGATGGTAAAACCCAAACTCAACGCATTTTAGCGCGGACGATCATTTATGCGCGGACTCGGTTCAATTAAGCCCATGGCAATTTATTTGCATGGCATGTTAAGATATTTTCGAATTGTGGATCCATTTTTTTTGCATGTGATAGAAATGCCGGGATGTGTATCGTTGTTGTCGCTGCCCAAAGCACTTCATTCAGTTGTTGTAATTCATGAAAAGCATTTTGAACCGTCGAATTTTTTCTGCGATTTCTCTTGATTTATTTTATCCCCCATAATCTTTGCATTTGTTGCATTGATTAACGCATTGTATTTGTTCCTATTTTTTTGTCGCTGGACGTCGATGATCACGGGCACACGGTCGCAGGTGGTGTTTGAGGTCACTGCCCCGGCAGCTCGCGACACGCTGTACCTCGACCTTCTGCGTCGCTTCTCCGGAATGGACCTCAACCACGGCCATGTCGTCGTTTTGTCGCCGCAGTTGGTATCGCAGATTTTGCAAGTTTGGGGGCAGGTGTGTGCCACGCACGACGTACCCGTCGCCCTCCGCCCACGACATCTTGCGCTCAAACTGTGCATTCGACTCACCCCCGAACGTTTCGCGGTGATCACCGGCACGTGATCGGCAACATCTAAGCATGTGCCGCCCCATACTGTTTGTTGTTTTGCGAGTAGGGATGTCAACTTTCTACGGAACAACCTTCCGTGACTAGCAACACTATAATCTTTTTCTTTAATCTACGCTGGCTACACTGCACTGGCTCTCCTTTGTCTCTACGTCTCTTTGTCCTCTTGTCCCAGCCAAGTATCTGTGTACTGCTTATGTGATTTACAAAGCAGGATTCTTACATTAGTACACTACCTCTTCACTTGCCCCACCGAAACCGTCCCTTTGCGTAGTTTGAATTATCTCCGACCTTCCAATATGCTTTTTTTCTCGATCAGATGCGGAGCAGCTTCGAGAGTCTGGCACACGCAGCCAACATGACGCACGCATTCACCAGACGACCCGACACCGGTTTTTTCGCGACCATGGCCGCGCTGCAGGTGACCTAACCAAATAATGCAATTATCCTTTACTTATTGGGTTCTTTTCATATGAACAGCCGCCGTGAGTTTGACCGTTGATGGGATGCCAATGTCACAAAGAAAACATTGTGCCTGCGTCGTCAGATGTGTGAGCATGTCCACCTCTACGGTATGTCCAATTGGCGGCCGGGCAGCGAGCAGCGGTATCATTATTTTACCAGCACTCCGGATATGCTCCAGGGAGCGGGCAAGGTGAGCCGCGTTGACCGAAAGAGCACGTCCTGCGTCTACTCGCTTGTTTTTCATTGTCTCAGAAACATACACGGAAGAGTGTCTCGATGTGTTTTTACGCCTGACTTGCAAGAGATCGGCGAATTCGCGTCTCGCTAAACCTCAAGCTTATTTCCTTCAATATTTAACATGTTATTCATAAATCATTTTAAATGTTTGCATTATGCTGCTAGGAACAGAAAATAATGCAAACGAACTTGAATGCAGTAGAGAGACAGAAGACACTTACCCGTCATGTCAAGGGAATTGCGAGCTCTCGCTTCTGTTCATAAAACAATCCAATGCTCTTAGTTTTGCTGCTCTGCGATGCTAAGTCCTCATAGATTGTTCTTATGTGTTTTTCTGACAATATTATATCAATTTCTCGAATTGTGCCCGTCACTACCTCGGAGTCCACTAATTGCGCCACCAAATATTGTGTAATTGTCTTTCGAGCAAACATAACACTGACACCGCGATTGCCTGTCCCTTATCACGCCACACCCCAACTAACTTCAAACTCGTTGGTTTGCAGGCGCGCTCCTTCACGTTCACACGCGAAGTGCTCCGAGCGATGGCGCTGTGGCCGAACAGCGACGCCCACGCGGCGCTGACACTGCACAAACCCTAAATTGTTGTTGCCCTCATGGCAGGCATGGCCCACTCTCCAGTCCGCTCGCGAGGTCGTCACCGGGCGCTGCCTCCTGAGAATAAAGCTATTACACTAATCCGAGTGTCACTCGTGGGGCGTTTCCTTCCTTCCCCGGGTTGCAATGTTCCCATTCACTTATCAGTAAGTGCGAAATTATATCGAGATAATTTGGTTACAAATATCAATTCATTTTTCTGCCAACGCAGGGCGAGATGGATCGTGCTTTCTTCTGCATGCGACTCAATGTGCGCGTGTTCGTATCTCGTTAATGCATTCCCCTTCCCTTACCGATTCCTCTGCCCAGTCCCCCTCGTGCCTGCCTCGTCGTGGATCGGCCACCGTCGAACTGCAAGTTAGGCACGTTCTGCGCTACGGTGGCTGAACATAAGAACCATGTCAGTCTCTCTTTCGCCCCTCATGTTGACGATTGTCAACGTAATATATTGGGTCGATATGCTGTTATCATTTGTTTGCATATATTTTTAAAAAGGTTGGTCGAAGTATCATCAATTTGTCAGCGATACCACACAACTTGGCAATGTCCTTAGGTACAGAGTACCACAGGTGAGGTATAAACTCTTCAAGTATCATAACCTGCTTCTACGGAATTGATAGCCCCTCCCTTGACGGTCTATGTCAGATATACATGCAGAAAGCAGGTGCAGGGGGGTGGGCAAAGAAGTGCACGCCCATCACCGCGGTAAGAATACTTTGCCCTCCTAAAACGCACACCAACCACATACTTCTTCCAGTAACAGGGTAATAGAAAATATTTTCGTAGGATTTACACAATGATGCCGCACATTACGCCTTTCAGAAACCTGACGAAGTACTCCCAATTAATTTCGTTTATTCATTTTGTGATGCGCGCGCGCGTTCCAGATTTCACTTGGGTTGGGTTTAAGCGGCCGACCTGGAGCGTTCGGGGACAGAAGTGCATCTCTGAGGCTACACACCCTTCCAGGTTGACAGAGGCATGAGAGATATTTCGCGAGAAAAAATCTTCTTGACAATCCAGTGCTGCACACCATAAGAATCCCACGTGCCGCAAAACAGTTATGGTGTGCGAAAATAAATGACTAAATGAGGATCGGCGCCGAGGATAACGAGCGGCGCCAAACGCCTATCTAGAAATAAATGATTCCTAATCGGAAGGGGGTCAAGACAGGCAGTCTACGGTGGTGCTGATCGCGATGTGGTTGTCTTTAAGTAGCGCGCCGCAAATGTCGGGCCTCGCGCTCCGAAAGTCGTCAATCATGTCTGACAACAAGTACATATACAGCGCCAGTGTCGCTTCCGCGCTGTCTAGGGTAGCAGAGTAGCCGACCTCCCGGTAGGCGAAGCGGTGGAAGAGGAAAGAGCAGGTGTCTGGCACAACGGGGTCAGAGAAGTTGAAGTCGGGGCGGATGACGCCGCCGTCGTCCGTGACGCCTCCCGTCACGTTGACACCCGAGCGCTCCGGAATAACGTCTGAAGTCAACTTTCGAAAGTTGACGTTCCAGGGCTTAGCGCGAACGGACCACGCGAGGTGGTATATCCTCTGGCACGGCGGCTTTGTGGGCGATGGTGTTGGTTCAGGGCTGGGAAGGGGCGAGGGTGTGGGCGTTGACGGAGCTGTGGTGGTTGTCGTGGTTGTCGTCGTCGTAAAAGCGACAGTGGTGACGAAGGCCGGATCGGAGGTCGTCGTTGGTTCATGGGGCGTGGTCGAAAACACCGTTGGAGTTGTGATGGTCTCGGGGAGAGCGGTGGTCGTTATTTCCGCGGCGGGGGTGGTGGTGGTGGTGGTGGTGGTGGTGGTGACGATTGGCTCGTATGTTGGCGGTTCGGAGGGCGAAGGCGTACTAATACTGGGACTGCCGTACTCGTACTCGTCCGGGTAGTAATCTTCGAAGCCACCGCTCCCAGGCGGACTATAGTCATACTCGTCTGGGTCGTCCCAATACCCCCCGTCTGGCGAGTATTCATACTCACCCCCGTCCCCTGGGCCTTCGAACCCAGGGGTGTAGCCGTACTCATCATGCCCCTCGTGCTGCTCGCCATCTTCCGGACCATAATCAGGCAGGGGCCCCCCACTCCCGTACTCGTACTCTGGACCGTATTCGTACGACGACAGTGCAGACGACACAGCGGAGGCGGCGGTGCTCTGCCTGCTGCCACCCCGGCCGCCATCGCTCCTACTCGCAACCTGCGACCCACGAGCCTGGCCCAAGAAGCGACGGGGGTGCAGATATGGTGCGTTCAGCTGTTCCGGGTCATAGGCGCCCCACAGAGTAGCGTGCGCATGCCGGCGGGAAAGGACGGGGCTGCCTGAAACGGCGACCGACCAGTAAACTGACAGTACAAGTACTGTAGTAGACAGCTGGGACAGCATAGCGGAAGGCCTGAGTTGATCCAATCCCCCCCCGCACCGACAAACCCGGTGATGGTTCAAGGGACTCTAAGCGTAGTGGGTCGGGTTCGGGGGATGCATTATCTTTTGGCGCCCAGTGGACGGTCGGCGACAGCTGTACGCCCGCCGTGCACCCTGTACGCGGTGATATATTATGTCCAGATATACTAAAAGCTGTCCCAGGCTCTTGCCGGGAGAAAACGGACCAGAGTATCGCTAGAAAACGCAAGTACTGCGATGCACAAGTCGACTGGCGCGTGCTCTCACCAACGCTGAAGAAGGTTTGATATGGGTTGGGTCTGGCCGAACGACTCGAAGCCTCTGATCGACGGGCGGCGGGAAGCCAGGAACGCCAAAGTCCGAATAACGGGTTGGCTGCCCGTATATTATTTTAATTCCGTCGTATCGCCCATCATATATAATCCTTATAGATACAGTGGACCGCGACTTATTCGCGGCATCACTATCCGAATTTTTTTCATTTGTTTTTTGCGCTCAAGTTAAAATAATGTAGGTAGTCGATAAAGATGTTATTTGGTCAAGGTACGGGTACCTGTACCTGGGACCAGTAGCGCCCCGTCGGCCGTAATCGATCGATGAAACCTATACACGCTGGGAACAGATGTTGTACAAGAAAAAGCAGTGGAGGCCACCAAGCAAAAAAGAAGAAAGGAGGAAAAAACCTAAGCCCGAGGAACAGGAACAGCACCAGCACTGGGAACAGCACGTACTGGATGTAAGGTTGCCTACTCTTGGTTGTGATTGTAATGGGAGTGAGCTTATTTTTGGCGCGAGTATCGTCAAAAGCACGATTGGATAGGAATGTCAAGGAGCGATATTATGGGTTACAAGAAGAACAACATGTACACGGACAGGGAAAATGGGAGGGGAAACAAAAGGGTAAGAGTAACAAGAGGATCGCGGAATCCAAAGCGCGGCAAAAGGAAGCACAACATTGTGTGCACAAACCGAGCAAATTGAATTAAGGAAACTCCTAGGCAACGCCGAGAATGCGACACGTGGAGGCGACAAGCGGGCAAGCGGCGCCTCACGCGCCGCGCGAGGAAGTACGGGGACGCTTGCGGCCCATGGCGCGGGTGAAGAGCGCCGTGGCAGGAGAAGGCATCCCAACCGAGGAAGAAGCGGCCTCCACACCGTTTACGGCGGCGGACAAACCGCGCAAGACGGTGTCCCCGTGAGCAACATAGACGGCGAGAGAGACCTTTCGGCGCCAAGCGGCCAGCAACTTGCCCACATGCATCCCTTGAGAGGCAGCTGCTTGCTTGGCTAGCTCCGTCAAGAAAGCTTTGGCGTGGCCGCCGAGAGTACCAAATTCCGTGATTGCCAAGGGAATGAAGCGGATGTCGGGGCGACTGCTCACCCTCTCCGAATACGTCTCGAACTTGGTCTTCTCAGCACGACGTAGAGCGACTTTGGGGGGCATAAGGCTAGAAACGCCGAACAAATCAGAAACCACGGTATCAAGAGCAACTTTTGAGCCTCGGATGCCGTGATGTTGCAAGACACCCACATCCGCGGGGAGGCCGTCGTTGCCGTTGGGGAGTCAAGCTGACATCGTGGGACCTGTGAGAACCTCTACGCCAACCCCGAGTGCGCCACGAACCTCGGAGATGACTTCCGCAAGGGCCGTCACTAACCAAGAGTGAGCGGTGTGGACCGAAGCATCTCCGCCGCATCGAGCAAAATGGTCAGCAAAAGCAGTGGCCCACGCATCATCCGACATGTCAACACCCGCCGACTCGAACGCACCCCGCATAGCTTGAACCGAGATATGGCAAAAAGCACAAGCAGTGGGGGGCGTAGAGTAGAGGGGATGCGCAATGAGGGCCGAAGACGCGACATACCGTGACGCGGAAAAGTGCGTCGTAGTGCTCAGCGAACTTTTGACGGAGCTTGCCTAGGCGACCCGAAGTAGGCGGGTCCGAAGCCAAAAACGCAAGGGCGCCGTGGCCGACATGATATATCAAACGCCTAGACTCCGGCCGAGCGCTGTTAGAAACGTGGGATCGAGCTTCGCGAAGCGAAGCAAGTATACGCGCTCGTTGTTGTTGGCTTGTAGCTTTGGAAAGATGTCCGTGGCAAACGCAGAAAGGGGTACGGGCGGGGGTAGGCCATCAAGGGACCGGGCAAAGTGCTCGTTGTTTGATCGAGCTTCGGCTACGCAGCCTGCGCGAGCCACCGTTGGACGTTGCGGGGAAAGTATCACTAAGGACTCGGACTCGGCGAGAGCGTGAGAGCCGCACGCGGCATTTAAACGCGCCCACGACGAAGCGAGTTCTAACGACCACATGGGTTCATTGTCGCCGTCGTCTCCGTCCGGTGTACCATGCCTGCGGGACACCGCTGTGGTCATAGCAGTCGCTAACCGTCCATACATGGTCGGCTCCATCGGAGCTTTGTCGTGGGAATCTCCGCACACGCGGGTAATCTTGCGTTGTAAGGAAACGGATAGCACATGCAACTGCCAAACCGGCCGCTCCAACATGTGCCGCATCCGCCAAGGCAACCAAGTTCCCCACCCCCATGCCTCCGAAACATATGGGAAGGGACATCTCGGAGCGAGTGTTGAGGGGCAAACTAGCTGCGGGAAGGCCAATATCCCAGCCGCCACATCTAGGGTGGCATTGTCATCGCGCTCGAGGAAGGTCACGGCGATGTCACCGTAGCCCACGCCCGTGCCATGACCGCGGGAGACCGTACGGGAAAAGTGTCCGAAGCGGCGGTTGCAATGTTGATGGATACAACGCGCAGTGTGAGAGTGCCGGTGAGCTGCTAGACCCCTTACACGTTCGCCATAGGCCTCATAACTTGCTTGAGACCGTTTCGAACACGTCTCGAGCAAAGTCGTATGTGCCCATTGGCCGCCCCCAATATTTTCGTCCCTTCCGTGGAGACATGCACTCCCCGCATGATGTGGCCGCTAGGTATGTTATCGAAAGCATCACCGACACCCAAAGGGGAATACAAACGCCTTTTGCGGGTGGTTACCGTGAGGCCGACGCTAGCATACGCCTCCGGTATAACGTCGCCAATAGTCATGAGAGACGCAAGGGGTCGTCCCAAGAAGTGACCATCGTCACATTAACCGCAGATAACGGAATCGTTCGGGGCAATCGCAGCCAACTGTTTGTATACCCGGGAGGCAACTATTGCGAAGAACATGACCCCGAGAACGCAATCTTGATGGACGCCACGGGTACTCGGGATACGCATAGCCGGGCTATGAGCATTAGGTGAGTCGTAAACGTGCAAGGTAGATGGACGGCCATACAACTTAGAAGTAACGCGGAGCAACGGTCGAAGCGCGGGATTTTACAAACAATTCCTCAAACAATGGACGCCGCAAAATTTCGTTGGACGCGTTGGGTGCGTCGCCTTGCATGTCCGCCCAGTCCAATGAGGCGTCAAGCGCGGCTCGAACCATGAATTGTACGACCTCAATCCCGCCGCGGACGCCGACCCCAAATTGGTGCCCAGCAGCCAACCATTGAGGCACTTCGTCACCAATTACGGTGAGAAGCGCGCGATTCGCGAAACGAACTAAAACGGGGCTAATTCCACTCGGACGCAACGTTCCTTTTGGTAGCGAAGTTCTTGTTCTTGTGCGCGTCGTTGTTCGGGATGAGGCTTGTCTAGCGGGATAAGATTCGTGCTCGCAGGATCCCGAGCCAAACTCAGCCGCACATGCGCATGCGGCGACGGCATAACGAATTATTGGTCCTTACAAGGTAGTTGTGGCAATATCCGTGTATTTGTGTATCCATGTATCCATGCAATCATGCATCCATGTATTTATATCCATGTATTCACATATCTCAAATATTTCTACAAGAAAAAGCAGCGGAAAGCACCAAGTCAAAAAACTAAAAGAGGAAAAAACTAAGGCCCTTGTCAGATATTACTTTACTTGAGTTTGTCCGCGATAAAACTGTACCGAACTCAAGTAAAGTGCGCTAATCGGATGTCGTAAAAAGCTTGAGTTGATTTCAGAATGACGTTTTGAACTAATGTGGCCGATTTTTCGAGCTCGGCACTTGAGTTTGAGGCCCGAACTCAAGTGGCCTCCGCAAACATGAGTTCGGCCCCGGAATCCGCGCCAAGAAAAATGCGGGCACATTTCGTGCACGCCATCGCCCTCGCCGTTGGCCCCGCCAAATAAACACCACGGCGGGCCATCTCTCATGGCTGCCACTTCTCACGCGCTATGGAGGGAAGGGCTGCGGACCCTAGCCCCGGCATTAAACCAGGAGGAGCCGCAGTCGTGCGTGCTGATGTTGGCGGTGGCGGGACTAGAGATAAGGCGCCGCCCGCCACTCCCGCCGGGCCTCCACTGGCGGCCTCCCCGGGCCAAACGCCTTCCTCGGGCGTAGGCCCTCGAACCAACTCCTATTCAACGACATCGTTGGCGTGTCCGGTGGAGCGTCGGATGGGGGTGAGGACGAAGACGCTGGCGGAGATCTCCCCCAATTCGGCGACACAAGCGGCGTCCAACAGTCTGCCGTCAAGACGAAGGCGGGCAAGAAGCTTCCGCCCGCCAAGGCCTCCAAGCCTCCGAAAACCAACCAGGCGGGGAAAAACATTGTCCCGCAGTGGAAGGTCGGGGAGTGACTGGCAGTGCTCGACGCTTGCTTAGCTGCAATGGAGCGGCAGGTGGAGTCGCAAACACTCGATCGCCAAGCGTGGGCGGTCGAGGAGTATCTTGCGAAGGTGGACGACGTATCATTGGACGACGTATCATACCAAACATTAATATGGAAGGCTTTAGGTCTAAAAAGCAGTGAGGAAGAGAGAGCACGGGAGCGCGGGAGCTTGTTGTGGCTGCGGGAGCGTCGGTTGTAAGCGGAGGGGCGCAG
The DNA here is from genome assembly GCA_026401115.1 of Tetraselmis chui. Classification (NCBI taxonomy): domain Eukaryota; kingdom Viridiplantae; phylum Chlorophyta; class Chlorodendrophyceae; order Chlorodendrales; family Chlorodendraceae; genus Tetraselmis; species Tetraselmis chui. The sequence goes on from JAPMLY010000851.1 coordinate 68,441, forward strand.
TGCGAAGGCGCGGGGGCGCGGATCCGGATGTGCTATTTTGCCGAGTTTTGTCTTACATACCTAGCGCAACTAAATCCGCTACCCCCCCCCCCCCCGCACACACACTCACACCCCGCAGCTTAAGAAACCTTACAAAAGCTCCCGAACTGCATTTTCAGACCATTATAGAAGCTCGAAGCTGCATAGCTTAATGTTTGCCTTGTATCCGAAAGACATGCAACCGATGTCGGAGCCGCACGCCGGGCCGGAAAAAGGCTGGCATCGTTGCCACACGTTGCAGCAGTTGTAACCATTCTCACTTCTCGGAACTTGAAGTCGACCACTATCTCGAAAGTTGATGACAACATCCATGTGCACAATCAGGAAGCAAGTGTTTTCAGGGCGGAAGCCCGACAGCGCCAGACACAATAACCATATACTTACGGCAGAAACACTACTACAAATATCACTAGCAGCAACCATTATTCCCACTACCACTAGGCGCCACCACATCAACAACGGCAGCAGCAACAACGGCATCAAATTTTTAGCAGCAGGTAAAGCAGCAACAGCAAAAGCATGAGGACTAGCAACCTCAGACACACGCACACACACAGCACACACACAGCACACACACACAGAGCACACACACACACACACACACACACCAGCACACACACATACACAACACACACACACATACACAACACACACACACACACACACACACACACACACACACACACACACACACACACACACGTTAACAACAACTATACATCACCATAATCTACCAGCAGCAACCGGTGGCATCACACACACACACACACACACACACACACACACACACACACACACACACACACACACACACACACACAAACACGCCCCCCCCACACATACACACATTGGCAGTAACTATAATAAATTAGATCAACAGAGTGTCAGATAAAGAGAATTGACCACCAACCATATTATCAATCTGTGATAGTGTGGAGGAGATAGGGAGGGGGTGAGAGTAGATGATTACAGGGAAAGAATGGTGGAGGGAAAGAATGTGAAGAAAGAGAAGAATGTGAAAGCAACAGAAAAACGAAAGAACAGCTAGATTGAAATCATGAGTGGTGCTGCGGGTGGTGAATGTCATGAAGCGGGAGAAGAGAGAAAGATGGAGAGAATGAGAAAGAGCATATCTAATAATCTATGGAACAAAAGCTATGTATTTGATTTGCGTGGATGCTATGGTAACAACAACAGCTAATGGCAATAGCATTAGCATCTACAGCAAAAAACTTGCAAGCAATATCAGCTACCACACAATATCAACGTCAGAAAGGTGCATGATACATGCAAGGCTAGTGACATATGAAAGCGAAAAAACAAGTTACATGTGTTCCATTGTTATATTATAATGTTGTTGATAATCCTATCTAGGGGCATCATGTTGAGCGAGGCACAAGGTGCCCCTTCCCGCACTCTCCTTATGTTGCTCGGGCACAGTCCACGCATCCCCCCGCCTTCCATTTCGCCGATGCACCCATAATTTGCATCAATATGGTTGGCATATTATTGGAGCACAAACATGCACGCCACGTCCGCGCCTTAGTATCGTAACTGTTTGTAGTCGCTCCACCTCAAGCCATGTATGAAAATTCCAACCGTTAAGCATGCGCGACTTATCGTAGCTATCAAAGTCTAAAAACATAGAGTGCGCAATACGCTGTCCCACAGATTGCCAATTGTTTCCTACCTCTTACATCCGGCGCCGTCATTCAGTGAACTAGTGAAGAGGTCACAAGGCGGACACACCTTCACAACTTACGGCGAATTTGCTGTCCGGAAGTCGCGGCCGAGGTCACGGACGGTTAACGAGTGAAACCGTAGAGCATCCCACGTCGCGCGCTCTCCGACCACCCCGAGAGTCCGACCACCCCGAGAGCTCTCCGACCACCCCGCTATCCCGTCTACAGAAAAATGATGGTATTAGAAGCACTTCCTAGTAATATCAGCGAAAACGACGCCGTAGCGAGTATGGTAGACGAGCGTGAGCGGGGATGGGTAGCAGCGAGTGATACAGGTGCGTGTGCGCAATGGAGTTGTTTGGGAGGGCCACGATTTCAAAAAAATGAAAAAAGGGACCAAAGTCAACTCATTATCCGACAACGAAATAGCGCGGTACGCCTGACTTCATTTCAGCGGCTCCCGTACACTTGAGTTCCCGGTACAGGCAAACTCAACTCAAGTAATATCTGACAAGGGCCTAAGCCCGAGGAACACGAAGGCATACCACATCATCAGCGATGCCCGCATGCAAAGCTTCACGGAGATAGGAACCCAAAGTACCGTGAAGAGCAGCATAAAGACGTTATATGAATTCTCGTCGCACATCCCCCAAAAACGCCGAAAAGGAACATGAGTAGTGCGACGAACGAAACGTTGCATACTCACATAAATCTTAGAACGCAAAGAACGAAAGTCGGCATAACCCATGCCAAGGAAGCGACGAACCGCTAACAAAGTTGCCTGGCGATCAACCAACTCAACCGACATAGGCGCCAACTGGCCCCATCCTTCATAGCGAAGGGATAGTAATCATAAACCGACCGAACCGAAGGCGTGCCAAGCAAAGCGAAAGTGCGGAGGTCCGCATAGAGTTTGCTCTGATGAGCTCCCAATGCAAATCTTCCCGGGAGTGGGAGACGAGCACCTATACGAGGAACATTGGTGTTCGTGCGAGCACGTGTAACCGTCACATCAACAACATGATTACGGTGTGGAGCCATGAAGTCTAACCAAACCACATCCCCAAGCATGATGACCTAGAGAAGCTCCCGACCGAATTCGGCGGACCTCCAACCGCAAGTCCCGTCCCTTAGTAGCCCCCGCTTCAAGCATGTACTCTTCAAGAAAGTGGACAATACGATCATGGAGTTGAATGACGTACCAAGAGCACGGGCACCGGGGGATGTGGTCCGTAAGCGTAGCATATGTGGAGCGCTCACCCGACATAGAGGTTCCCGATACCGTCTACGAAGATCCAGACCCACGAGACTCTAAGGGAGCCTCATTGCACTAAGGGCACTTCTGAACATGAGAGGCGCGCTCCGCAGTGAGGCCATGCAACCGGTGCGCTGCCATCGTATAACAATCGGATGGCACATTGAAATTGGAGTCATGTGAAGCGGAAAAGATAGTCCAAGCCCCGAGACCCGTACCCGAAATCACCCTCATATAGTCCGGTGGGGAAGGTCTGTGAAACGCCAATAGGTCTAGATAGGCCCGGGCACGAAAAATCCGCGACACGCCTGTTGAATGTGCCCCCCGGAATCTCCAGAGCGAGTGAGAGCGTCGGATGTCGGAAGCTGTGGGCAAATCAATTGGGTAGGAGGCGCCACCGCATTGTTAACCGGAGACACCACCAACTCAACAATCGACATCATCATGACAAACATAATCGGAAAGGTCCTGATTTAGTGTGTTAGTCAACACCACGAGATCAAATTCCGAAAATCCGCCCATAGTGGAGATCGTATCATACGAATTGCACAATCGGACCGCCCACGGTAAAGTAGAAGCATGAATATTCAATAGTTTTTGTCGGATAAGACCGTACATAGGACCTAGCGACTCGGAGTCGTAATCAGTAATCAGGTTGGCGAGGGATGATAATGTAGTTGTATATCCATCATCGTGTACATGTCATGATTATTCCTTGTAGTTTATCCTCTCACCTTCCATCCCCATGTGAAGATTAATCATGAGGTGGACACGAGATAGTATCATGTATTATGCGGATGTAGTCGAAATCGACTTTGACATCGTCCGCCCGGCAATCGTGCTTTAATGTAATGAGAGTATGCTTTTGGCGAGTATCGTCAAAAGCACGATTGGATAGGAATGTCATGGAGTGATATCCATGTGTGGCGACTGGGAGTCAGACTATGCCAAAGATGATAGCTTGCTTACATTTTGGAAAAACAAGCACTTGAACACTTATTTAGAGGTGTTATTCCTATTCAACGCTTGATTAGGGGAGGGTGGGTCGGTTGCGCGAGCCGATTGGGTGAGCGCAAAGGGAGAAGGTGGCTGCTACCAGCTAGAGGAGCCGCTTTCTAGTTAACGTAGGTGGGCGTCCGCCGCGGACATTTTATCGTGCTTGTGACGCCTTGTCTCCGCGCGTTACCTTTGGTGGACTCAACATGGTACGTTCGCTAACCGTTAAACCCCAATATTTTACAAATATTAGAATTTCGCAAATGGGAGTCAGATTATGCCATCTAATACCGGTCCAAGGTTGGCGTAGGCTTCTAAACCAGGAGTGTGGCGACTAGTGAGCCGAAGAATAGCAAGGCAACCATGAGCCGAAGTACAAGGCGCTCATGGTAGGGTCGATGTACTTGTCATTGACGACGTCGTTGGTTATCGACCAACCACCCATTTAGCAAATCTTGGTGAGGGGTGCGCCGATGCATGCGGCGGCGGACGCCGCGCCCTTCCGTAGGCTATGCTATGGCCATTTGAATTGCGAGGGGGGTGACGCGCCAATGGCGTTGCACGTCTCTCGAATCCACTCGGTGATGGTCCATGCAATCCACGCGTGCGGTGTTTGTTCGCGTGTGACGGCCCAGAAGGTTGCGGGCTCGGGTCCATTGTCGAGTTGGTTGCAATAGCTGGTGCATACAGCGGTAAACGCCTCCAAGAGGTCCGCTAGTAGCTATATTGCAATAATCGGAAGTTGTAGTATCGGCTTGTCGGCCGCGGTCCTGCAATGATCTCCCTTTGCCTTTCGTAAGAGTAATAGTATGTTACCGCTTGACATGTCGACCGCGATGTCGTCCATGTGGCAGCTTACTTCGGTTTCCGCGCGGCAAAATATCAGTAGATAATGCATACTGCGAGAATTGCGCGGAAGGTCTTGATGTATACGACTGGGTGTCCAACTGGTAGGTTAGCGCGCGGTAGTGTCAGTGGGCGAATTTTAGCATTTGTTGTATGATGGGCGCGACGATTGGTACGCGAATGCCGGGGTCGGTGATGGGTTGCTGCTGCATGGCGAGTCCTCGACGTGCGTCCGTTACAAGCGGTCCTATCGCCACATGCTCCTTATTAAGGTGGTCGCGAAAGAATTTGATGATCGCTGAGAAGTAGAGTTGGAGTTTGTTGGCCGCGACGGTTCCAGCTCGGACGAGCCATGTTGTAAAGCGAAGCATGTCGCGGTAGCTTGTAGCGGGGTAATGCCCTATTCGTCGCCACAAACCGTGAAACGTCGCATTCCGTTCAGTTGTTGTTGTAGGTTGTGGGGGCGAGGGGTCCGGTGAGGAGGTCGAGCACGACGTCGCCAAAGTCGTCCGTCCCGACAAATGCACCGACGTGGTTGCGCATCGAGGCGTGCCAAAGTGCGTGGGCCGAAGGTTCGATGAGTCGGTACTTCACTTGTGCTACGGGGTGGTCGTTGTTCGCGGATGTCCGGACGTATCTAGATACGGGCGCGGGCGTCCGGGCGGTCGGGACTGGGTTGATAGTTCCGTTGGGTTGATCGGTATAGCCAAGTCGGTGTGGAACGTTGAAGGCCGTGACGCTCATGCCCTACGCCCTCGTACGCTCTACGCTTGCCCGGAAAGAATAAGTCTCCGGAGGGGTTACATGGTTTGCTCGTCGGATAGTTCGCTCTGTAGTTGGTACCACTGTTTTGGGGGTTGGGTAGCTTGTTCGCGAAGTTGTCGGATGTAAACTTCCGTACGACGGCAAAAATAGTAGTTGTTGCACTTCCATTCCATCGGGAGGCGAGCTAGACGGTACAACGTGTCGCGATAACTTACCGTAAAGAAGTCTTTGTCCTCTTCCCGTATTCCTAGTGTGTAGTAGCCGTCCGTGATGTCGAAGGAGACCATCGAGTCGCCGGCGCGCGTCAGGTTCTTTAGGTGCTGGAGTGTTTCGTAAGCTAGTTTGTGCTCCTAGCAATACTTGTTCAAACGGTGTAGGTCGATAATGAGCCGCCATTTGTTTTTGCCCGGTTTCGGGACTTAAACATTATGGAAACCCATATGTTGTGTTGTCCTGGCTCTCAAGCGCCCAACTGCATGAATCTTTGAAGCTCGGAGTCCATGAAGTCAAGCTGTTGCTATGTTGCGTCGAGCTTGGAGGTGCCGCTATTGAAAGTGGGGGACGACGGCCGCCGATGAAAGGCATGCGAACCCCTCAACGAATCCAGCCTAGAACTTGCTCGCTCGCGACTAATCGTTTCCACTCGGACGATATGTTCTGCACGCGGTGGCGCATGAAGTTCGAATGGTCGTTGGAGGACGTGGCGGGGCGGGTCACACCATCGGGCGTTCTTGTCGGGGTTCTTGGGCTTCGTGTCTTTGGTGTCGGCATTGACTCTTGGTGGTGGTTTAGGCTTGGGTTGAGGTCTTGGGGTTGGGTCATGGTGCTCAGGGGTCAGACGGGCGGGGGCAGGTCGGTCCGGTGTCTTGCGTGCGAAGGTAGCTCCGGCGGCGGCTTCGGCGCTGGCGAGCAGGGAGCACTCGAGTGTCTTGTCGGTGAAGGGTCGGTGTAGGTTGTCGTACTTGGAGGAGGCAACGTCCGGTCGCGGTTTAAGGAGACGCTCATAGGCGAAATCCGCGAAAACGCGGTTCGAATCGCTCGTCTCCCCTCCGCCCTTAGTGTGTTGGATGTGGGATGCCCGCACATAGACTGCCTCCTCGAGCGCTTGTGGGTGTGGTTGCTTTGACGCATGGTGACGATCGTTGCCTGAATTCCGGTGAGTCATTGGATAATTCTGAATGTCTTTCAAAGCCGATATTCTCGCCGTGTTAGCGTAGGCAGCGTGATATGTCGTGGCGCGGTATCCTTCGAGCGTGGCGCGGTGCCTGCGGGTGGAGAGGTGGCGGTACGTGTCACTGGTAAGCTTCCAAATTTGTGGGCCGTCGAGCGTTTGGGGGAGGGGGGGGGGGGGGGTAGCTCGAGGCATGGGAAATTTAGGGTCCCAAGAGCTTTGCGTGGATGTGGTAGTCCTCATCAAGCGGGGCTGATGGGATTACCGTCGTCACTTGGACTGGGTCCATCGGTTGCACGGTAGGGTTGATCGAGGGTCGCTCGGTCGGCAGCGGTGCGCCACGGGCGTCGCGCTCCGTAATTCCACCCTTCGGCGTGTCATCTACGCCGACGGGACTGGCTGGTTGTGTGATGACTTGCTTTGCTGCCGCGAATTGAGTGATGAGGGTCGAGCTATGCGTGGCCGTTGTTCGGTAAAGGTTTGCAGAAACCGGCCAACCAGACGCTCTTTTGATGTTGCTGCGTTAGCGAGTAAGTGTTGTTATTGTTATTTGAAATCTAAAGATGTAACAAATTCCGGCGCGAGGCGAATTTCGTCTACAACTTGTTTATCTGTAGCCATAGTGTTAAAGAAGGATAAAGAGTTTAAGAGTCTCGGCGAGTGTAAGTTGTCACCTTGCGCAGCTGCGAGAGTAGGGGTCCCAATCGATGCATCAAAGAATATTTCGGGGGTTTGTATATAGTCAAGTCCGTGCGGTTATACTGACCTTCGTTATGGTTTTACATAACCACCCCGAAAGGCCATACAACTAAAATGAAACCAATAGAAAAAAGCACGCGAATATTTTCTTGATGCATCGATTCGGGCCCCTATTACCGAAAGCTACCATGCATGTTGCGCGAGCCGAGTGGGCGAGCGCAAAGGCACAAGATGGTTGCTACCAACTAGAGAAGAATTTCAGAGGTAAAACAGGTGGGCGTCCGCCGCGGACAATTTACCGCGCTTGTGACGCTTTGTCTCCACGCGTTGCCTTTGGCGGACTCAAACATGGTACGTTAACTGACCGTTCAACCCCAATATTTTACCAATATGCTAAGCACGGTTTCAGAAAATCTATTTTTGACAGGCCTTCCCGGGCGTTTTTGATCCTGCAAATCTGGCTAGGGCTTCTTTGGACTCCTAATTGTGCCCTATATAAGTCCTAGGTTGGTCAGAGGAGTGGCGACAGTGTACGCCAACGCGAATATACCATGACCTGCTCGCTAGGTTCGACCGTGAAGAACCGCATGAGGTCCTTCCATGCCCATTTTTATACTTCTTGGAAGCGAATACGCCCCTAAACGAGTGGCTGACGGGTGTGGTGACGGTTTAGCCGAAAGCGTGGGTCAAGGTTTTGCTCGTGCTCCATGATCGGGGTTTTGGGGCGGACGCGCGTCTAAGCGAGAGGCAATAGTACTTCCACCCGGGTGGTATCGCCAACTACTTGGCCCAAAACCCGAAGGTGAGGTCTATGATTAGTGAGGATCCTTAGTTGACCGGTTTTATGAGGCGGGTAGAACAAGACTCCTATGGTAAAAGTTACCCGTGCGAGGAGGACCCCCCCCCGACCAGATTGTACAACCGAACACAATTAAATTTCCTCGGCTCGGCTCAATGGACCGCCACCGGCGATGACTGCATCTTCAACACATACAAAGGGTGTTGAAAACCCAAAATATGCACACAAGAGGCTTTAAAAACGCCTTGCCGCCTGAGTAGCTTAGCGTGGTGCGCTTCTTTCTGTGTGTTTTCGCCCACATCACAATTGTAACCAATGTTGGCATAATTGACCAACGTCGTAATCGATGTCTATTGACGAGGCCACACTCAAACAGTAAGTCCAATATTCATTAAGCTGTGTATTTGCTTGAGGTTGCTAATTTTATGCAGTTCCTACCAAAATATCAATGTTGTGGGTATGGTCGACCGACTCCATTACCAATTAAGCATCCCCGCGGAGCTCCCCAGAAGCTCGTATTTGTAATACTTCTAATGCCCTACCTAGGCACCCAACCAAGCCTATGGACTTAACCAAAGAATACCCTAACATCAAAACGGTACCCTTGCAAGGCATGCTTGCATGTGCACGGCTTACGTGCTTGCTACATGTCTTAGCGGTGTGACTACCGGGTCGTGCTTCGCCTCGCACATTACACGGTACACGTAATGTCACGATGGCACACATAGATGCTAAAAACTGTGCACTGTCGTCGGAGCTCAGCCGGCCCTTGCCCCTAGCTCGCTCGAGTGACATGAGCTTGTTGATTTGCCCTTCACACGACAACGTTGATAGGCTATGTGGCCTTGCCCAACCGCCGTCGATAAAATATCGGTCACCTTGTATAGGCGGGTCGACCGGCCTCCGCAGTGCCACAATCCGTCCTATCAGGGTAAAACCGACAAAAACCCGAAGGCTAGCTTTAGACGGCCCCGTCGTGTGGTTTTTGGGCAAGTAGCTACCGGCTCGCGTCGTGTAGCATCGTGTTTTCAAAGGTGCCTAGTCGAAAAGTAGATTTTCCGCCGATACCCCATCATCGCGCGCTCACCATGCGCTATCCACGGGCAGCTATCGGGAGGTGGCGGATGCATTGTCAACATGGAAGGGTTTATGATATCTGGTCGGACGATGGGGCTGAATATCGCATTCCCGGCAGGGCTAGGGCCGGTCGAGAAACTACCGCACTCAGTGCGGTAAACCGTTAAGTGCAGGCCTCCGACAGACAACGATAAGAAAAATATTTATATGTCCATCATCGTGTACATGTGATGATTATTCCTTGTAGTTTATCCTCTAACACTGGTATGAGATGGGCCTTGGTCCTTCTCGCATTACTCGAATGGGCCGACGCACGGACGGGTAGGACAGACCTTTCTTGGTCAGTGCCGGGAATGCATTCCTGTTTGTTTGCATGTCATTGGAAGGTTTTAGTTGGTAAAACTCCAACACTTGCCTCGTGTGGGGTTAGCGCACTAGGGTATGGTTCTCGTACAATGGTACGTAATGCACTCACATGAGCATCGCTTACCCGGGAGCATGATCGATGATGAGTTTGAGGTTTGTTTCGAACTTCTACTCTTAGTCATGCTTGCAAAACGCCGCATGTCGAGGGTGGCGGTGCGGGTTCCCTGCCAGTCTCATACACCGGGCGGGGCGCCAAAAAAAAAAAAAAACGTTGGCGGTACAACAGCGGAATAGCGATGGCGGTACGTATCGCTATACGGTACCGAAACGTATTGACACGTCGGTAGTATTATTAGTAGATGATTCGCGAAGCCATACGAGCTTGTTGAAGTGCTTGAGTCAAGAATAACATAAAGTACTGCAAAACCAGCAGTTAATGTACTTGACTGATGTAGAAATGATGTAGTATATTAGTACAGTGACTGTTCATTTCAAATGTATGATGTGAACTGACAATCAACTAAAACACAACAGTCTGCGCAACCACCAAGGTAATGTGCAATTCCTCTACGGAGGGCGTCGACACAGCCCTTTTCAATTTCTTATCGACAAGACACACCTAGCTTGGGCCTTGCTGTCCAATTGAAATTGTTTACAACATGTACCGTATGCGCCGGTTTTTCACCAAAGGCCGGATGCGTCGGCTGCTGTCTCTGGGCCCTCCCAACTATGTCAAACATGGAACTTACAAGTCAGGGCTAGACCGTGAACCACCTATGTCCAACCTCTCCAAGTGTGGTCGGGGGTTTTACTCCCCCCCGGGGAGGGTCTGAAGCGGTTTGAAAGCGGTGTGCAAGGATGGCTTGGGGAGGTGCGTTATGCGGAGGCTCGGCGAGTGGTCGTGCGTGATTTGGTGCGGTAGACGAGGAGGAGATAATGTAGCCATTGGACGGTGTGTGCGTGGAGTGAAGAAAGGATGCGAGATGTGTCGAGTCGTGCTTTGGTGATTAGTTTGTCGGGAGGGTCGGTGCGGAGGGTGAGGAGGGAGGTGAGACTTGCTATGGTGGTCGAGTGCGGGGTTCCCGTGCGGCTCATGACTATGGGTAAGATATCGACTTCGGTACCTGGCCAGTGGTTTCGGATGGCGTTTGCGAGGGGTGTGTATTTGTCCCTAATCAAGCTAGCTGTGTGGGAGAGGTTGTGGTCGGTGCAGTACTTCCATTCCCCTATCTGTATTTTCCTGATAGATGAGTATCGGCGGCGGCCGTTGTTGTGACCTACGAAGCGAGGTTCGAGGAGGCGTATGAAATCGGGTTTGTGCGCCGGGGGACGTAATGCAGGTGGGAGGATTTCGGGGGGGAGGATAGCGGGGCACGAGGTTAGAGAGTCGGGCGAGAGACCTTCGTCTGCGTCAACAAGGCGGGTGGGCATGTGGGTGGGGTGTGGAGGGTGGCAGTCGAGGGGGGTGGAGGGGGGGGTGGGGCGGGTGAAGGACTTGATGGGTTTGTTACCGAAGTCTGCAGTGATAGTCTCCCAGCGTCCTCCGTTGTGGCGTTCCAGGAGGGAGAGTAGGAGTTGTAGCGCGCTGTTGTGACGGTCCTGTCTTAGGCCAGACATGGAAGGGCAGTTACCGGCCATGTGGCCGTTGCTGGTGAATTGGCCACACATGGGACATCTCATGGTGGGGTTGTGTGTGAGGAGGCGGGTGTTGTGGACGCCCCATATGAACTCTTGTTTGTGGGTGAATTGGGTGTTGGTGAGTGTTGCGTGTTTTTTGTGGAAGGTGAAGTCGGCGCCGTCTGCCGCGGCGCGGGCGAGGAGGGCGCCGTGTTTGGATGTTTGTGAGAGGGGTGTAAGTGTGTGTTTGCAGCTGTGGGTGTGTGCGTCGGCTTTGAGGTTTGTGTATTTGTAAGGTATGGGTGCCCCTTGAGTCTGTGGTATGAGGGTGTAAGGCCAGGTCCAGTGACCAATGGACACGTCGGAGCCTGTGTTGTATGTGGTGTTTGGTGTTTGGCCATCCGCTATCTGGTTAGCGAGTGCGTCAGCGTGGTCGTTGCCGAGTGAGTGGTTGTGTGCTTTAATTTTCCCGAGATGTGTGCGGATGCCTGCGTTGCAGCGGGTGATGATGGTGTGTGTGATAGAGAGGAGTGTGTCGCGGTGGATGTTATGCCTATAAGCGGAGGGGCAGTTAAGGTATCCTTGTATGAGACGGAGGGAGCACGCACTGTCAGTTAGGAGGTGGGTATGGCCTAGTTGGAGGCCTATGTCAATGCCAGCTAGTTCGGCTCGATTGATAGTATGGGAGGGAGGGGTAGAGGTCACCAGGATTTTGACGTTGGTGTCCGAGGCTGGGTGGGTGGCTGCGGCCCCTAGAGGGGAGCTGCTTCCTTTTTTAGAGCCGTCTGTGTATACGAAGTCCTGCCAGTTCCAAGCAAGAGTGCTTTTGGTGGGGGAGTATGTTAGTTGTGTGCGTTCTTGGATGGGGTAGGTAAGGGGGTGAGTGGGGTTGGAGGGGAAGTAGTATATGCCTGCGGAGTGAGGTGAGTAGGAGTCTGTGAGGTGTGGAGGTGGGATGGTGATGGTGGGGTTCGGGAGGTGTGTGTCGTATATGGACTCGAGGGTGTTGTGGAGTGCGGTCATGGCAGTGTGTGAGGGTAGGGTGGGGAGTGCGAGGGAGTTAGCTACGAGGTAGATGTCGACCATCCAACGTGTTCCGAATGGGGTAGGGGTGGGGTGGCCTGTGTGCTGGTCGGGGGGTAAGAAGGTGTTCGCGTCATTGGGAAGGGTGTATAGGTGATGAGTGTAGGGGGAGTTGATATATTTGGAGTGGCGGTACGGGGTGTGTTCCCAACGGGGGAGTATGAGGATGGTAGCGCTGGGGGTGTGTGTGGCTGTGCGGTGTGCGCTGGTGATTGCATGTTCCATGGCTCGGCGCATGCATTCGTGGTCGTATTCGGGGTTGGCTATGTTGGTGCCTTGCCATGTGTGTGGGGCATTGCTGCCGCTGGATGAAAAGACTATGTCTTCGGGGTAGAGTGAGTGGTAGGTGTGCGAGTGGATGGATTTATTGAGGGGGTCTGAGTAGAGTTCTGTCTGGATGTGGAATGTTTGATGGAGAGCCGAGAGGAGGTCTTCTCTGGTGGCCCATCTGTTGCGGGTGGTGGTGGCGGGTGAAGGGGAGTGGATTTCAGAGCGGGAGCCTAGGCGAGTGAGGAGGTTGTAGACCTCCTCTTCGAACGTGTGGTCGGAAAGGTCGGGGCGGAAGAGTTGGTATAGGTGGCGGACGCGGGGGCCGTTAAGGGTGGTTACCGCGCGGCCGTCTGGGGTGCATAGGATGGTTGTGTCTTGGAGTGATGGGTGTGTGTGGATGGCGAATTTACCGGTTGGGAGCATGTCGAGGTCAGGGTTGATGGGGGTGTGGTTGAATGTGATAAGGCGGTGTGTCCAGGGTGGCGGTCCGGGTTCTGGCAGGATGGGTGTGGTGGAGGGGACAAAGCCGGAGTTAAATGCGGTGAGGGCGGTGGGGCCTGAGGGGGTCTCACTGATGGTGTCGTGTAGTTGAAGGCAAGGCGCCCATTGGACCTCGTGGAGGCGGGTGAGGTCGTGTCGCTTGCCGCGAGCGCACCAGTCGCATTGCCATGAGGCGGGGCCTAGGGCGGGGCGGCATTGGGAATGGACGGCGAAGTGCGGGCATGTGCTGCAGGTGGAGGTGGGTTCTAAGTGCAGAGGGTTGTGGCATATGGAGCAGTCGGCGGGGGTGGGGGTGGGTAGGTTTACCGAGGTGGGGGTGGAAGAGATGAGTTGGAAGCCGTCGTCCAGTTGGAGTTGTATATCCCATTCCGTGAGGTGTTCCGGGGCCCATTCGACCATGTATTGGGTTTGTCCGTATTCTGTGTCTTTGTGTTTGGAGATGATGCGCGTCACGTCGCAGGGGGGGAAATGGTGGTCTGAGGGGGAGAGGTATTCTGTGTCTATGTGTGTGAAGGGTGCAGTGGGGGAGTATTTTTTGGCGCGGGAGGAGTGGGAGAAGGGGGAGAGAGTGTGAGGGGGGCGGGGAAGGTGTGGCGTGAGGAGGGGAACCCAAGAGGGGTGGAGAGTGGTGGGGGGGGATGCTTGTTTGGGGTTGAGGTTTGTGACGGGGAGGCGGTTGTGGACAGTGTCGGTGGGTTCGGTGAGGACTGCGGCGAGAAGGCGTACTGGGATAGTGAGGGAGGTGTTGGACCCCGTTAGTTTGGTGATTGACTGGCAGGATTTGAGGATGAAGGAGGAAGGGGTGGCGCGGAGGAGGACTTGTGACCAGTCGGTTATGTGATTTTGCCAGAGGGGGTTAAGACGGGGAAGGAGGGAGGTGTGTGTCTTGCGGGGGGAGAATTCGTGGTATGCTTGTTTGTATGTGTGTGGGTCTGTGATGTGTGTGGCTCTGTCTCTGAGGGACGTGAGGAGTGTGGCGTCCTGGTTGGTGAAGTGGGTGCGGATTGTTGAGGCAATGGGGTTGGTGAGGGAGAGGGGGGGGATGTTGTGAAACCTGGTTCCGGCGTCGCGTTGGGCGCGCACTAGGCTTCTGAGTGTGGGGGGGGATAGACTGCCTGACATTATCGATTCAGTGGGCCAATGGGAGTATGTTGTGGAGATGGTGTGAATGTGGGCTCTGGCCATGTGGCCCCTATAACCGGGGGAGTTCAGTATTTTGTGGAGGTGGCAGACGGTGAGTTGTGCGGCATGTGTTTTGAGGGAGGGGAGGCCATAGCCGAGGTCGGAGGTGGGCCGGTGGAGGGCAGTGCGGGGGAGGTTACGTACCGAGGAGACGGCTGATCGGAGGGCGCGGCATATTTGACCTTCGAGGGTGTCCAATTGGGAGTCGCTGAAGAGGCCGAGTTGGAGGGTAAAGTGTTTTCCGATGAGGAGGCCACGGATGACGCGAATTCTGCGGGACTGGGTTAGTAGGGAGGAGGAGAGGGCGTTGATGAGGGATGTGGTGGTGCGTTTGAGTTCGTGCCAGTGTTTGGTGAAGGTGAGGGAGGTGTTGAGTTCGACCCCAAGTACGCGGTATGTATCCGAGGGGCCGATGGAGGGGATGGGTTCCGGGGTGGAGTTGATGGTGATGTACTGTGATTGGAGGCGGGATGCGAGGAGGGTGATGTTGGCAAGGGAGAGGGCGTTTCCTGAACGCCAAAGGGCGCCGGTGATGCAGCATTTGCGGATGTTGACTGTCATACCTGTGTAGGCGCTGAAGAGGGAGAGTTTCCTTAGCTGGATGGCCATGTTCGGGGTCGAGCCCGTGGCTATGCTGAGGTCGTCGGCGAATCCGTGTCCGGGGTATGTGGCTGTGGGTTCTGTTGGGTCGACGTTAGTGGCGGGGGGCCCTGGGCGGTAGCCTCGGCTACCCACAGTGAGCCATCGGAGAAAGGGTTCAAGGAAGAGGGTGAAGAGAAAGGGGGAGAGGGTGTCTCCCTGGAGGGTTCCGCGATTAATGTCTATGGAGGGGGTGGGACCATACGGTGTAATGTAGTCTGTGGATGAGACTCCGTAGAGGTGTTCGCATGTATCAACAAAAGTGGAGGGCATACCGAGTTGTCTCATGTGTTTGAACATGATGCGGTGGTCGGCTGCGTTGAAGGCGCCCTTGAAGTCTGCGTACATGACGTAGATGTCTTTGCTGTGGAGTTTTGCGTCCTCCATGGCCATGATGATGGAGGAGAGGGCGTCGTGGATGTTTCGGTGTTGTCGAAAGCCGTCCTGTTGGTCGCTGAGGATGCCGTGAGTTTCGGCATATTTCGAGCCTGCGTCTTTGATTAGTGCTGTCCATAGCTTAAGAAGGTTATTCATGAGGGCGATGGGGCGGTAGTTGTCAAGGAGGGTGGGGTCCCCTTTTTTATGTAGTAGGCATGTTGTGCTATGGCACCATTCAGGGGGTGTGTAGGAGTTATGGGCCAGGAGGGATAGGAGGGAGAAGAGGGTGGAGCGGGTCTCCGGGGGTAGGAACTTGATAATTTCGTTGGGGATACCGTCGGGGCCGGGGGCTTTGCCTGTGCCTAGCGAGTTGAGGGTTTTATCGAATGTATCGCGGGTAATCATGTCGGCTAGTGTGAGTGTGGGGTCCCCTCGGGGTTCGATGTTGAAGTTGTCAGGGTTGTCAGGGTGTTCCCAAGGGGGTATTGGGAGGTCGGGCGGGGTGGCTCGCGTGAGTTCGGTGGTGAAGTGGGAGTGGACCGCCTGAATGACGGCTGAGGGGGAGGATACTGTGGTTTTATCGGGCTTGGTAATGCGGTGGAGAGTTGTAGTTGCTGTGGTCGCGGGGAGGAGTCCGCTTTTAATTTTTAAGCGGCGGTGGGAGGATTTAGGGGAGGCGTCGTAGGCAGTGTTGGTGCGGGTTTTAACTTTTTGGAGTATATCTGTAGTGGTTGTTCGGAGTAGTTGGCGTATGCGTGCCTGGCATTGGTGGTGGATATCTGTAGGGGAGAGATAGTCGGAGGTTTGAAGGAGGGTTTGGGCTAGGGGTAGGGGGCCGCCGTTGATGCTACATTTGCGGAGTTTACGAATGAGTCTGTGTGTTTTTTTAGAGAGCCAGGTGGGGTTAATGGTCGAGGTAGTGGGGCGGGGTTTCTTCGGGGGTAGGAGGGGCCATATGGTGGCCGCGTGGTCCATATGTTGGGAGAGTAGTGCAGTAAATTTCGAGGCTAGGGTGTCGAGGGTATCTGGAGAGGACATGGAAGGGGTTGTATTGAGAATCTCTGCGTGGAGGGAGGCCGTGTGGTTGAGAAGGGAGGGTGTGCTACGTTGGTATGTTGTGATGTGGTGCGGTTGGAGTGGGAGTTTGAAGGTGAGTTTGCGAGGGAGGAGGGGGCAGGTATAACTAGGTGTAGCGCTGAGTGGTCGGAGAAGTGTGAGGGAGAGGTGAAAGTCGAGCACGCAGGCGGGTTGAGACTGTGAGGGGAGGGGGGAGGGGTGAGCCAATGGTCGAGGCAACCTCCGCTACTGGGAAAGGTGGGGAGTGGGGGGTGGAGGGGTCGGAGGTGTGATTCGAGTAAGGAGGTGAGGGCGGGGTTGCCTGTACCTTGTGTGGTGGTCGATTGGAAGTCGCCGCCCCAGAGGATGCGGTGGGTTGGGTAGTCGTCCATCAGGCGGAGGCCCCACGCCGCGACCTCCGCGTATAAGCGTGTTGGTATGGGGCTGTGGAGCTGTGGCATGTAGGCTCCGAGGAGGAGGTAAGGGTTGCCTGAGTGAGGAACGAGTTTCAGGCCTGCGATATGTGGGAGGAGGTGGGGGGGTGGGGTGAGGACAGTGGCAGATTGGAACGATTCCCTTCGGACCGCGAAGAGAACGCCTGCGTTGGGTAGGGGCACAGATGAGTAGCAGGGTCTGGAGCTTTTGAGTAGGTATTGTGGGAGGGCGACACGCCATCTGGATTTGTGGGTGTCGTGTTTAGTTTCCGTGAGGATGAGGACATCAGGGCTGTGGGTGGTGGCGAGGTGTTCCACGTCCATGATGGATGTGTGTAGCCCCCTGGTGTTGAGGCGACCTTCACGATGCTCGGCCCGCTCCCACCGAACCGGGGTGCCGACCGGCCGAGGCCGGTCGGCGTTCGGGAGGGACGACGGGCCAGCCTAATCTAGCTCCCGCGTGACTTCGGTCTTGCCGAAGATAGGAGGGGAAAGGCTGGCAAAAAACCCCTCCTCGCGCGGTCGCTCGTCGATCCCGCCGCCCCATCCCGTAAGCCCCGCCAAGGTCGCCGCCGCATCCGCCGACGCGACGGTCCTCCTTGTCGAGGTCCCCCGTCACCTCCAGGGCAGGTGGGGGGGACCGAGACACATAGACATAGAAATAATGGGCGCTCCTGCCTCCGCACCTGAATTTTCCCCGCTCATTTCCCCGGTTTTTTCGCTGTCTGGTACCCGGGTACCTGTCAGGTAGTCCGGCCTGCGTCCGTACCCTCCCCCCCTCTGATGCGCGTCCACCTAGCAGACTTTGTTGAAACAGGGGCCTCCGCGCTCACCCGGGCCCCCCCGCAAGGGTCTCGTCTATCCGGTAGTGGGTATCGAGGAGGGGGGGGGGGGGGTCAGGTCGCCGTAGCCGGATCCGTCGGGCCGCGGGTGCACGGAAATTAGTCAAAACCCTCCGTGCCGGGTTTTCCGGCGGCGCCGACCCGGAGGGTCGTCGTCGCCAGATCTTGTCGCTCCGTCCTTCGCGACAGGCCTCCTTGCCGCCCAAGCCTACTCCTCCCCCCTCGGGAGATGTATCCTGTCGGCGTGGCGGCTCGCTAGTGAGCGCCCTACCCTGGTGCTGCTCCCCAACTAGCTCGACGCCGGGTACGGACATTATTTTAATTTTCCAAAAAAGCCCTCCGTACAGGGCTTTCCGGCGGCGGCTGATCCTGAGGATCTCCGCCGCCTCACATAGCCGCTCCTCCGCCTGCGACCGGCCACCGGCCTGTTCCAGGTCTTGCTTCCCCCCCTGAGAAGTGTCGACCGGCACAGGGCTGGTCGGCGGCTAGCGAGCGCCCTTTCCTGGCGCTACTTCCCGGCTGGCCACCACCAGCTCCAACACCCACCCCCCACCGCAGATCCGGCCGTACCCTCCTCGCAATCAAACGCTTCTGAAGTACAGGTCCCACCCCCTCGAGGTAGACTGTCCTTAGTAGTATCTGTACGCGAAAAAACATATCGGACGGGCCGAGCGGGAGATCTTGGCGCCGGTATCGCACAGAAATTATTTTATTCAAAAGCCCTCTGTACAGGGCTTTCCCGACAGCTGCTGATCCCGCGGATCGAGCTGTCGGCCCTCTTAGCCCCCTACCGTGCCAGGCCTGGCACGGCTACGGGGTTTCCAGCGCCAACCACGGGGAGGTGAGGGGATGCCGACGGGCATGCGAGCGCACCCCCCTCCGGGGCCGCCGCCGCTGCGCCGCCGGCGGGCGCCGTGTTGAGGTTAATGAGGTGTAGAGGTTGTGGTATATGATGTCGGAGAAGTGGTGGGGGTTGAGGGTTGGGGGGGTAAGGGGGGTTCGCGGGAGGGGGAGTTGCGCGGCGTGGTGGGGGGGTGTGGGAGGTGAGGGGTTGGGATGGGTTTTGGAGTGTGATGTGGGGGAGGGTGGGTAGGCGGGGGGTGGAGGGGGGGGTGGAATGGGGTAGCGGAGAAATTGATGGGGAGGGTTTGGGGGTGTGTGAGGGCTCGGGGGAGAGGGAGGGCTGTTGAGGGTGGAGGGTGTTAAGGAGGTGGGAGCGACCGACAGGGAGGGGAGTGGAGCGGAAGACGTGGTGCCACAGAAGAGAGTGAAGGGAATAGACTGTGTGTTTGGGGTCAAAATGAGGGGGGTCGTAAGCATGGTCAGCGGGTGCCGTGAGTATAAAGTATGTGTGAAGGAGGACGTGGGTTCCACAGGACCACGCCCGAGGTGTGTCGTTTTGTCGAGGGGGGTTGAGAAGGCGAGGAGTGAGGAGTTGGGGGGGGGTAGTCGAGTTCCATGAGGCGATAAGTGAGAGGGAGCGGGCAAGAAGGGACGGGGGGGGAGGGTGGTGGAGGGAGTCCACCCAAGTGGCGGAGTCGTGTGTCACGTGGAGGAGGCCGAAGTGGGAGTGCTGCCAGGTGAGGACGAGGAGGGAGTTGTGGGGTGTGCCCGGGCGCGGGGGTACGCCTCTGTTTGAGAGGTTGGACCACTGGCTGGGGTATATGTGATGGTTATGGAAGGTGTCAACCTCGGTGTTTGTGATAACAGTGTAGGTGTTGGAGGAGGTGGAGTGGAGTTTAGCAAGGGAGGTGGCAATGCAGTAGAGGTTAGAGAGGTCCTGGTAGTGTCCCCATTGGAAGGAGAGCACGGCCGAGGAGTCGAGGTGGCCGATGGGGGTGGGGAGGCCGTGTTCAAGGTTAAGGTCAAACAGGTAGTTATGTAGTTTGATAGTGCAGGTATCGGGTGCGAAGTGTGACGGAAGTGAGGCCATGAGTGGGTTGGTTACACCGTGTGTACGGATATCTTGGGTGGGGCGTGGGAGGAGGGCAGGGGGTCGAACCTCCGGGCCTGCTGGCCCGTCTGTAGTGGAGTTAGGGATGGGGGCTGGCCCTAGCGGCCGAGTGGACATCAGATGGAGGGATGGGAGGTCCAGGTGAGGGGAGGTGTTCCTCATTGGCTTCCGCGGTGTTGAGGTCTTCTTCAGGGAGGTCTTCGAGCTCGAAGTCTGAGGTCGCAGGGGATGAGGCAGGTAGGGGAAGGTGTGAGGGGTGTGTGTTGGGCGGGGGGTCGTGGTTCCGGTGGTTGGAGTTGGGGGTGGGTTGTGGGGAAGGGGAGTGTGTGAGGCGTGTGTGGGTTTGTAGGTCGTGGGGGGTGCGGCGGTGTGGGGGTGAGTGGGGGGACTTTCTGAGGGTGTGGCGTGTGTGCTTTAGGACGCCGGACGGGGGGGCTGGTTTGAGGGCTGGGTCTGTTGGTGTGCGTGCCGTTGGAGAGGAGTCCATGGGGTCGGTGTGGGGAAGGGAGGGGGGGAGGAGTTGGAGGGGGGGAGATATCATGTGGGGGGTGGAGTCAGTGCGTTGGGGGGGGGAAGGAGGTGGGGGGTTAATGCCGGTTGGGTGGGAGGAGGCTGTGGTGGGGTGTGTGAGGGGGGTGGAGGAGGAATCCATGTGGTCAACTGAGGTTTCGAGGATGGTGGGGGGGGGGGGGGGAGGGGGAGGAGGGGTGGTGGCGGGCAAGGGGGTAGGGTCAGCAGGGTGAGCGGGTTGGGGGTACGTATGATGGGCGGGGGAGGGGGAGCGACGTTTTTTGGAGGGGCGCTGGTTGCGAGTGCGAGGGGGAGGGGGGGAGTATGAAGGGGCCAGTTGGATGTCGGGTAGAGAGTCGAGGTCGAGGGGGGTATCGTCAGGGGTGTCCAGCAGGGAGCCGTCCGCAGGTTCTTGTTGCCATGCCTCGTAGGTGTTGGTCGCCTGCAAGTGTCCTGTCCATTCGAGAAGGAGAGAGGGGGGGTTGCGAAGGAGGGATTTGTTTTTTGCGAGGGTGAGCTGAGGGGGGGAGGGGGAGGTGGTGAAGGTGGAGTAGTGGTGGGGTGTGATGTATAGGGAGCATGTGGTGTTGGTGGGGGTGCCGCGGTGTATGTAGGTGTGGGGGAGGGGAATGGTGGCAGTGCCGTTGGTTGAGATAAGGATGCAGTACATGATTTTGGTGAGGGAGATTTGGATGCTGGTGTTGATGTGAGGGGAAGGGGAGGGGTGGGAGCGGAAGTATGAGCCGTCAGGAAATTTTTTGAGGGAGGTGTGGTGTGAGATGTCGAAGGTGGAGGGTGTGGAGTTGTGGGAGTGGGTGTGTGACTGTGCGTATTCTGAAGCTGTTTGATGGAGGAGGGTGGAGAGCCAGTGTGAAGAAGGGATAGTACCTTGTGATGTGGGTTGGGGGAAGGGGAGGGGGTGGGGGGACTGGATGAGGACTGTGGTGAGACAGGTGTCAGTCCAGGAGGTGCCTGGGACATGGCCTGTGAGAGGGGGGGGTGTGATGGTAATTGTGTAGTTTTGGGGGGTGGGGGGTACGGTGTGAATAGCATTTTGAAGGGTGGCATGAAAATGTACAGGTCCTGATTGTGAAAGAACTGGATTATGGGGTGGGTGGAGGATATGCATCCAGAAGGAGAGGGGGTCGTTCACGACCTGGACGGGTTCCCGTGTAGGTTGTAGGGCGTCCGCGATCTGGAGCAGGAGTTGGGCTGGTTCCGGGAGGTCCTCCATTCGGGGGGCAGGGGTGGTGGCGCTGGCGTTCCAGGTGTCGGCGAGTTCCGTGGCGAGTCGATCCAACAGGAGGGCCTGTATCAGGGGAACGACGTCTGGGCCGGAGAGATGAGTGAACAAGGAGGAGCTAATTTTCAGGCGTTGGCCCGAAATTGCGGGAACGGCTACAGCACGTATAATCTGAATTTCTTGCTGTCTCAGGGTGGTGGAAAGTTGGGGGTCCGAGGCGGCGCAGGGTGGCGTTGGACCTCCCGACGGGAGTTCACGCTGGCGTGAAGCGAGCTGATAAAGTAAGCCAACTGTGATGCAGGAGGTGGGGATGTCCAGTCGGACCTCCTGGTGACCATGTGAGAGTGCGACTGGCAGTGGGGTGAGATCGTGTTGCTGGGGCATGGCTGGGTGTGGGGTGCGGGTGACTGAGGCTGTCCATTTCGCACGATGGGCGAGTTCCCGACCGATTATATTTTTCGCGCGGGCCGGAATATCGGTTAGGGCGTGAACTTTTTCGAGAAGCCAGCGTCGAGCGAGGGAGCAGGCGGAGAGGAGCATAAGTGAGGAAGACGGCGTGTTTGGTAGGAACACACCGTGGAGCCAGAAGCTGGCAGTGTCAGGGGGGGCGGTGGAGTACTGGCCTGTCAGTAGGTAGGAGTCGATCAGGCGAGCAGAGAGGTCAACGGCCCCTCCAAGGTCGGGGGCAGTCGTCGGGGTGGAGAGGACCAGGGGAGTTTGAAGCCCTGTGCCCGGCGTGGGTTCCAGGGGTGTGCCTCGTCCGTAGTCCGCATGTGTGAGCTGTGGGGCTGTGAGGAAAGGAGCGAGTGGGTGACCCACAAGGCGGTTGCGGGGGCCGATGTGGTCTTCCGCGAAGAGGGGTGTGGGGCGGTCTTTGAGGAGTACCTGTTTGTATGATTCCGGGAGGGCGGAAGGTGATGACATAGTGGTCGTAAGGTGGGTGTCGATGTGTGTGTAAGTGGTGGATTTGGAGTGGAGAGAGAGAGGGTTAGAGGTGGTCAGCGTGTGTTGGCGGCACACGACCAGGTCTGATGGGACCTGGGTTTGTTTTTCACGGACGTCTGATGGGAACGTCCGGACGCTCGGAGGGGCGCGTGAGAGTGCGCCGGCTCCGTGGGAGAGTGATTTTTGTAATCTTGTTGATACGCACGAGTGTCGTAGTATTGGACGGAGTACTCGGAATGTTTGAGATGTAGGTGGCGCAGATTCCGGCATGTGAACCGAATTCAAATTTGTGAAAGCTGCGCCTTGGAGTGTGTACCGTCTGATGTGCCTACGGATCCACTGACCTGGGTGAGCTAGGCTCGGGTGGGGAGAGGTGATCGGTGCCCGTCGTCCGACGGGCCCCGTGGTCACCAGTCTATCGCTCATAGGGAGGCCAAGCCCGGAGCGAAGACGGTCGGCGTTGCTCATCCGAGCTACCGACCCATCCCCTATATTTTTAACGTCAGCAATACTTTAGTAGTACTTTGGATCTTTTTACTGTCTTTAGTGACGGTAGGATAACGTATGCTCAGCCTTAACTAGTGTCGTTGTATCGTGCTGCCGTTGTATTGTCCCCCCGAGGACTCGCCTATGTGCTTATTCCTGGTTGTCAGTCAGTACAACACTCTTCAGTTGTGTCGTTCCGACTCCTTCATTGTCGAGCCTCTCGACTCGTTCTTTCATTGGACTCTCCTTCCAATCGCCCTTGCCGACTGCACCGTATTCTGTTCTTTCCCGTGCTCACAAGTGTCCTAAGACACGATGACACCCCTGTTGGCACTAGCATCCCGTTGCCTAGTGCTTATGTACAAGGTAGCTATTTGTCATCCTAGTACTTAGTGTTATGCTATAAGCGGTACTCTATTCCCTATTAGTCGCGGTCGGCCGGCCCTGCCGGTGCCTTCGCTGGCCGCCATCTCTATCCTCTCACCTCTCTAGTCACCACTGCCCGCCCCCTTGTGGGGCCGGCTTGACCACCATGTAACTACTCGTTCCCAATTCTAACATGTTATGGGCCCTCCACCAAATTACACTAGAGAAGAGCGTGTGTAAAGCGCTCGGCGCCGCGCTAGTCCTAATTACTCCCACGTAAAAAAGAGTAGAGCGTGTGTAGTAAAGCGCTCGGCGCCACGCTAGTAATTCATCGTCCAATCGACACCACGCTTCGCCTTCGAGCTGGTTGTCCGCGACTAACCTACCATCTCCCACGTAAAAATGAGAAGAGCGTGTGTAAAGCGCCCGGCGCCACGTTCGCCCCACCCAACTTTCAGTCTCACCTAGCCTTCAGCCTACCGATGCCCTCGACCGGATCTGGTTTTTAAAGACCGACCCGCGAAAATTCGGCCCGTGCGTACTTTAATTAGCACTATTATTGTTTTTCCCGAGGCAGTGCCGCAACGCTCACCTTACTTAGCGAGGAGCTTAACTTTCCCACGGCGCAAGGGGGGAGTCCACGAGCGAGCGCCCGTCTATGTCTTTGCGTGTCTACACGCTCCAAACAGCCATGTTGGCTTTGCTTCTTCTTCGCCGGTCGCTCTCATGCGTTAGCTAATTCTCCCGCGTGGACAGTTTTTCCCGCTACATGTCAGAATAGTACATTACGCAGTACATTTGGAACCGCTTCATATCGGCAACTCGCCGGTAGCGGCACGTTCTTGTGAGCGCATGTCGCTACACCTACCCGGCTTGAGACACACGCTAGAAGCACTACACGTTCGACCAAGTTGGCACCTTCCTCAACGCAAGCTAGGACGACGTCAAGACCTCGGCTACCTTGAGGGGGGGTTTTAGCACTAGCATCCCGTTGCCTAGTGCTTATGTACAAGGTAGCTATTTGTCGTCCTAGTACTTAGTGTTATGCTATTAGCGGTACTCTATTCCCTATTAGTGGCGGTCGGCCGGCCCTACCGGTGCCTTCGCCGGCCGCCATCTCTATCCTCTCACCTCTCTAGTCACCATAGCCCGCCCCCTTGTGGGGCCGGCACGACCTCCATGTAACTATCCGTTCCCAACTCTAACAACCCCCCTCAAGTGATGATGGTGATACTCATGGCCTCTATCGAGACGCTGGGTCGGGTGATGTGCCAGCCGCCTCTTCACTCCTACTATTCAAGGACTTCAAGCACCTCACGCTCAGGAATGCCAAAGACCCGACTACCTTCTTAGTATGGTGGTTACAATTTAAGGCGGAAGTCTGTAACAAACTAGGGTTTCCTGATTTCTGGTCGCCGATCTCCACCTGCTTTGCTCAACACCATGCGAGTGTCCGGTCGATACTCACACAAGTCATTCAAGGTAATCAGGCCAAGACCAATCCTACGCTTTGTGTCGAGTGATGACCCTCACCGTGGTCGACGGGTTGTCGACGGTCTTCTCGCAGCATTCCTCCCGTCCCCGAGGTTTCACTCTGCCATACCCACTCAAGCCATGTACCTTTCCATGCAGCGTGCTGAAGACCTCAATGACTTCGAGAACCGGCTCAACCTCGTCCGTATGGAACTCGAGTAGCTCCATAAACCCCCTGACGAGTCCACCCTTGCTGTCGCCTTCATTCAGGGGCTCCGTGAGGAATTTCAGACCGCTGCTCAACTCCTCTCTATAGGTGTTGTCGACGCCTTCACCCTGGATGATGTTGTTCAACACGTCCGTGACTCCATGCTCATCGTCTCCACTCCAGCGGATGTCCCTATCTTTGCTTTTCCCGCTGAAGCACATGCCACTCCTACCCTTGCGTCCGTGACCCAAGATGCCATGGCAACTCAGCTCTCTACCCTTGCAGCCCAAGTAAAGTCTCTCGCTGAGTCAGTAGCAGCAGTTTTGGCCTCTTCCTCTCGCTCGGCCCGCGGTAATGATAATCGTGAGCCCATTGTGTGTACCTACTGCGATAGACGTGGACACACCGAGGTTGACTGCTTCAAACACCAACGTGATCTGAAACGCAAGGCCGAAGCTGGAGCTCCTGCTGCGACCGTCGTTGTTGCTACCTCTGGTCCCCCTGCTCCTGCATAACCTTCGCCACATGCTCCTAGGGTTCCTTGGGCTATGCCAGTATGTCTTGTTCATGCCCCACTTGCAGCAGACGCCACCTCCTTTACTTCCACATATGGGTTCTTCTTTGACACTTTCCCAGTCCTCGCCCCCCCCCGTCGCGAGACCCCACTGTTCGTGCCATCTCCACTCACGCTCCTGGATGACATCTGCGACGATAACGAGGTCATCGCCATCACTTATGTTGATGACCTACCGCGATGCTGTCACACATTCCCGTGCTCATCATACGTTGCCAGACGATAGTCACTTGAATGCCAACCACATTCCCCTCTCGGATGACACCGATGACTGCCCAAGCCTCGTCTCTGACTCTGGCGAAATATTCTGCACCGACGACGAGGACGATGTCACCCAGATGGCCATCCGTATTGTCGTCCGTCATGTGCCAGTGTTGTTGACTGACACTCCCTCGTCCTTCACTGTCGCGTCCCTCTCACACTGGGCTCCTAGAATCTGTCGGCCACCCGTTCACCCCCCCCCAACACATGGACCGTGACTCCCCTCATGATCCCGCTTGGGCTCTCGTTGCTCACCCTCTCCTGTTGGTGCGCGTTCGGTCTCAGCTCCACGTAACCCTTCGTTCACTGCCCTTGCTCTTGATATTGCAGCTATCCAATCGTATGAGGCCGATGAGGCTTGTGCGCGTGCATGTGGAGCCTACGAGTGATCCTATGAGTCATCCTCCCACTCCCTTTGCACTACTCGTGTTCGCCACCGTACTCAGACCCGTCGTCCCACGTCATCCGCATTCTCCGCCTCTTCCTCTTCTCGCGATGACCTGTCGGACCTTGATGATCTTCCCTCCCTCTCCAAGAACTTCGGCTCGCGCTTCATAGCCCTCTACCTCGATGACCCACAAGATGCTGACCCCCTTGACGCTGCCCATGACCTCGTTTCCCTTCCATCTCATAGTATGGACCCTGCCCCGCCGGTGTGTCTCTCTACACGGTCTACGGCACTCCCATATGTGGCCGATGTTCTCCCTCCCACTGCATTGGTTTCTGTGTCAAGCTGCCCCTCTCCGTCGCTACCTACATGCCCTACCTTGCTTGCTATTTTCCACATCACTCCCGATGAAGCTGTATTCACGGAGCGTCGTCGTCCTCTCCATGTGCTTTCCTTGTGTGTTGGTGGTGTCTCTGGCATTATCACGCATCTTATCACCAATGAATTTCCTCTCAGTATGATCTTTATTGTGGACATCAGCCCTACAGCCAGGTCCTCCATGACGGCGTCTATGGCTCACCTCTCCCTGTCGTTCCCTGATCGTCTTCCTACCTCCGTGCTCTCCGTTGCTCACAATCGCCTTCCCGTTGTTGTCTGCAACATAACATTGGAGCACTTGGCCACCTTGCCTCACGTGGACGTTCTCCTTGCATCTCCTCCCTGCCCCACCCTCCGCCGTCATGAAAACATGTGTGACGTCACTACGGTACCCTTCAATGCATTTTGCCACATCATCTCCCAGCTTTCGGCCTCCCAAGGCTCCTTTAACTACATCACCACTTCAATTCCCGGCGCATCGCGGATTCCTGAGGTTCGTGCCTCTCTTGGCGACCCCATCCTTGCCCGTGCCCATGAGCTTGGCTCTACAGCTCGGCGCCACACCCTCGTGTGGACCAACATTTGCTCTCCCTCCGAGATTTAACACCACTATCGCTCTTCCTTCTCCCATCCCCTCTCTGTCGGTGCTCGTCTTTCCACGCATGGCTTCAACCCTTCATGGTCAGCCCCACCACGACTCCATGACAGTCTCTTCCCGAAATTTTCGTCAAACTTTGCCTCTAACCCCTTCCGGCTTCACTTTGACGGCCATGGTCAAGGAATGCTTCTCCACTGTGGTGTTTGGACTGCTCCGTCCTCTCATATTCGTGCTGCCGCCATGGGTCACCCTCTTGATGTCCTCCAACACCCTCACCGATGAGGCCCGTTTTGCTCTCCTTGGCATGGCCGTCGACTTCAACATCTCTCGCTGGCATGTGGCCGTTATGTCGTCTCCAACTTTCGTTGACTGCGCTCTCCTCGGCACCTCTTCCTTCAACGACCCGTGGGTGTTTGACACGGGTGCTACTTCGCACATGACAGCTAAATTCACGGACTTTGCGGACTTCAGATCAGTCCCTCGTCGCTGGATCAACGGCCTAAGTGCCGATGTTGTTGGTGAGGCACGGTTCATCTCTTCCTCTAGGACACTACTTGCTCCCCCATTCGCGTCAAGCTTGGTCGTCGCCTCTACGTTCCTGATCTCTCTACCAAAACCAATGGTGATAGATGTCGTCTGTTCAGCAGTCGCCAAGCATGGGAAGCCAACGCTGCCTTGCAGATCACCCTCACTGCCGATGCCCCAGTGATGAGTCTCCCTTATGGCACTATTATCCCCATCACTTCCCACGGCCGCCTCCTCACCCTTCCCTCCCATATTGTGCACCACACTCCCCGGAACCACTCTCCTCTCCCGCCCCCTTCCTCCTTGTTGGCAACAACCAACCCCCCTTCACCTAATGTGCAACATTTGTGGCATGCTCGCCTCGGCTATCTCAGCGGACGTGGCATGACAACCCTTGCGCCCGCAGCGGTATCACCGACCTTCCTCCCCAACAATGCGTTCTTCCCTTTTGCAGGACCGGCGCCACCATCAAGTCCACCGTCGCCCCCCGGCCTCGTGGACTCCATCTCAAACCCACTGAACCCTTCGAACGCTCTGGCTGGGACTTTTGGCAGA
Organism: Tetraselmis chui; assembly: GCA_026401115.1. Lineage (NCBI taxonomy): Eukaryota > Viridiplantae > Chlorophyta > Chlorodendrophyceae > Chlorodendrales > Chlorodendraceae > Tetraselmis > Tetraselmis chui. Next base: position 96,602 of record JAPMLY010000851.1, read on the forward strand.
ATAATACCACCTCTTTACATGGTAATTCCTATTCTTGTGGTGCTATTGACTATACTTCCTCGATTGTGGCTCCCTACTTTTGCCGCTCCCGTAGCTCCTCCACCGCATGCTTGCGGGCCTATTATCGCACGATGGCCTCCGCTATGGGCTTCCGACTAGAGTCCGTTCGCCTCGACAACGATTCCGCCTTCCGCAGTCTCGACTTCATTGTAAGGCTAGGGATCGATGGTATCGTCGATATTATACAAGCGCATTTCGCTGCGATTTCGGGTACATTTCGCATTCGGGGTCTCCGAAAACACCACGAAATACGTCGATATTTTCCGGATGATATCATCGATCCCTAGCCTTACTTCATTGCCGCCTGTGATGAGTCGTCCACAGCTTGCGAATACGCTACCCCATACAGCCAATTCCAAAATGGCCTCATCGAGCGCACATGGTACACCTTATCCACTTGGGTGCGCTGTGTGCTTGACTACGCATGCCTCGGCGCGGAAGTTTGGGAATTATCTATGGCCGTGGCTGTGCACATCCACATTCGCACATACCGTCGTGGTGTCAACGATATCCCCCTCCGCCTGATCACCGGTGCTACACCTGACCTCTCTTACCTTCGGACCTTCGGCTGTCCAGCCTTCGTTCATGTCTCCCGTGAGAATCGCTCCAAGATTGCTCCATCAGCGCGTGAGGGCATTTTCGTTGGGTGCTCCCCAGACTCCCATGCTTGGCTTGTTTGGATGCCTGAGACCCGCGTGGTCCTCACAAGCCACAATGTTGCCTTCCAAGAGACCGATCGTCTGGGCCGCTTCGACCCCACCCTGCATGATGAATGGCATGCCTCTCCTCCGCAAGACTGCGTCATCTCCTCCCCTCCCCGTGTGGTCCCTTTCCCTCCTTCATCGTCTGCGCCCCAAATTCCTCTCTCTCCACGCGAAGGCCTCCACGTCTGTCATTCCGACAATGATTCTACGGATGATGACATCCCTCCTACCTCCTTGCCTCCGTCTCCAGGCCAGTCTGCTCCGCCACTGCTCGATCATCCTCAGCCCTTTGCTCCATATCTGATTCCTTCCCGCCCCATGTCGCACCATCATGCCTAACGTCCGCCTCCCCGTTAATGACAATGTGTCCCCCAAACACGGCTATTAGCCTCATGCTGCTCAACTTGCTGGCGACTCTTCTCGGGACCCCCAATCTTATCGTGAAGTGGTCTCCTCTCCTGATGCCTCGGAATGGCTCACAGCCATTCAGTCAGAATACGACTCACTCCTTGCGCGCAAGACTTGGGAGCTTGTCAGTCTGCCAGCATGTCGGAAGACTGTCAAGTGCAAGTGGGTCTTTCAGACCAAGCGACAAGCGGATGGCAACTTGCTCATTACAAGGCACGCCTCTGTGGCAAGGGCTTCTCACAAATCCATGGTCTTGACTTCAATGCCACATTCGCTCCCACCGTCAAGCTCACCGCCCTCCGCATAATCTTCTACCTTGTAGCCAAGCTCGACCTCCACAGGGAACAGACAGATGTTGACTGCGCCTTCTTGTATGCCGACATGGATGAAGAAATTTACATGGATCAGCCCGAGGGATTCCTTCAACGTGGTGATGATGGTGAGCATGTCGTCTGCCTCCTCAAAAAGAGCATCTATGGCCGCAAGCAAGCGCCGCACAACTGGCACCGCTTGCTCAACCAGTTTCTCCTCACTCATGGGTGTATGCAACTTCGCACCGACCCTTGTGCCTACGTCTACCGCTCACCTTCGCAGTCAGGGGGGGGGGGGCTCCTCTCTCCCGTTCCTCAAGACTGCACATCCCTCGCCCACGACGCCACCAATAATGACAGCACCTTCAACATCGTTGCTGTGTATGTTGATGACATCCTCATCTGCATCACCTCTTCCGAATGGATCACAACGTTCAAATCAGCCATGACCACCAAATTTGACATCAAAGATCTGGGACCCTGCAGATGGCTACTAGGGATGACAATCGAGCGAAACATACATGAACACACTCTTACCATCCATCAAGGAACCTACATCCGGGAGCTCTTGCGACATTTTGGCATGGCAGATTGCAAGCCTGCAACAACACCAACCTCAGCCAATGACCCACGAGAATCGCCACTCATGGAGGCCACGGACTCTACACACTATCGCAGCGTTGTTGGTGCACTTCTCTACGCGTTAGTTGCCACTCGACCAGATATTACTGAGACAGTTAACATACTGTGCAGATTCATGTCCAACCCCACAGTTGCACACATGAAGGATGCTAAAACCTGCCTAAGGTACCTCCAACAAACTGCAAACAGAGGCATTACCTTTGGGGGAGAGGAACTGCGACTTCATGGATTCAGTGATGCAAACTACCCTACCACCTATCCCAGTGGATGCCGTGCAACTAGTAGCTACGTCTTCTTTCTTTGTGGAGGAGTTGTGAGCGCGTGCTCCCGCCTGCAACCACTCGTAACAATGTCCATCGCTGAGGCAGAATACCATGCCCTCACCCTTGCTGTGTAGGAGCGTGTGTTCCTGCGACAAATGCTCAGTGAGTCGGGATACCCTCAACATGATGCTACGCCAATCGGTGAAGACAACCACGCGTGCATTTTCATTGCAACTACGGCCAGCACCTCCAGCAAGACTAAACATCTAGATATTCGCCTCCACTTTGTGCGAGATGCACGTCAAGGCGGATTGGTCAAAATCTACTATGTCCCCATTAATGAGATGCTTGCAAGTGCACATCTTCACAAAACCCATTCCCAACCCACAGTTCGAGAAAATTGTCTCACCTGTGATGCGCTGCTTTGTTGATTAATTCCTCTGTTACTTAATGACGGTATGCTCCTCAGTCAGGGGGAGTGTTGAAGTGCTTTAGTCAAGAATAACATAAAGTATACTGCAAAACCAGCAGTTAATGTACTTGACCGATGTAGAAATGATCTAGTATATTATTACAGTGATTGTTCAGTTCAAATGTATGATGTGAACAGATCAACAGACAGTCAACTAAAACACAACAGTCTGCGCAACCACCAAGGTAATGTGCGGTTCCTCTAAGGAGGGCGTCGACACAGCCCTTTAAGTTTCTTATCGACAAGACACACCTAGCTAGGGCCTTGCTGTCATGTCACTAAATACTAGAACAAGCTAGTCGCACTTGTGAAAAGGTTCATGTCATAAGCTTGCAGCTCCACTTGTAAATAACTTCCTTGTTTCCCTCATGATTCACTAGTCTCAGCCTCCTTCTGCATCACACACACATACACACACACACACACACACACACACACACACACACACACACACACACACACACACACACACACACACACACAGCTTCAGACTTCAACTTTAATAGAGCTGTAGTTCTGCTCGGCATCAGATATTAGGAGGTACAGGTACGGGCATATTCGACGGTCTCTTCGCTATATCTACACTCCTCCACAAAAGTCCGGACATGCATTATGTTAAGCATAAGCTAGTCAAGAACACGCTCCCCTCTCACCACGTCAAGCACGACGATACCCGAGTACCACGCAATTGTAGTAGAGCCGAGAAGCAAGCAGTAAGCCGCCATCCGGGGTGGTTAGACCTCAGCTTAAAGCGGGTGTTGTCGGTGGAGTTTGTCGAATTTAGCCCATAAACTCCCGGGAAATTGTCTGAACTACACACGTCATTCTGAGCGCCACGCTTGGGCATTGTTCAAGCGCTCATACCAAGCTGCATACTTCTCTGTGTTCCACATAATCGCATTTTTGGGGGCTTTTTGGAGGGGGTTTGGAGGCGTGGGTGCCGTGTTCGATGCGCGAGGTTTGGTTTGCGGGTGTGTGAATAGAGCACGGAAGTTCACGCCGCTGGCACGGGTGACTTTTGGAAAACAAGCGAGCAAAAACGCACACGACGCAGGTTTGGATAAACACTGCACGCTGTAAACATGCGAGGGCGATTGGCTTAGGGGAGGGGCGAGGTCCAACTTGGCCGTTAAGGAAGCATCACGTTGACGGTGGAGTTTGGAATGCTTGGGTATGTGCTTGTGCCAACCACACCCGCCCCACGCGTGGCACGCGTCGGGAATTAGGCTCGGAGGTCAATTGGAATGAAGAATTGGTAAACATATATCGACAAACCCCGCACAAATCGTCTCAGGAGGTGAGCCGACTTCGATGGGTGTTGCTTGGCACTGCGGCTCAGCAGTGCCGGAATAATTCTTAAATTATAATAATTCATAACAAATCGATTTGTGAGATGTTGAACTCCGGAGTAGTTGTGTTCGACGCGCATTGAAATACACGTCCAACGGTACCTGTTACAAAACGTTGTGACCGTATATGAGTAAGTTATGATGGCTTGAACATTGTGGCCGAAAGCGGCTTGCCCTTGGGTTGTGCGCATATCGGTGGTAAGTCTACATACGCGATTTCTTGCGTTTCCCCCACAGCGGCCTGCCTTACACCTCCTCCCTCCGTCGCCTATGCATTACATTTGCGCGACCGTCGCATCAGCGTTCATATTGCGGCGTTGTGCGCCCGTTACTCTTTTCGTCTACCAAGCACGGCGACTGTTTGAAAGAGCGTGCCGCACGGGTGCGGGCGCGATAACCCCAAGTACACATGCCCGGCAGTGTTCGAACTCGCCCCTCGCAGTTGTCGGTGCATTCCATTTTGCGCGCAAAAGCATTGCCTGGGATTTCAGGACATTTGTCAATAAAATCGACGCATGATTACATTTTCTACTCGCGAAGGTGCGAAATCTTGTCCGGACTTTTGTGGAGGAGTGTATCACTTCATCGCACGCCACTTACAGTATTTGTTTTTTCTAATTAATTTATTACAAGTAAAGAAGTGGAGTTTGATAGATTACAAGAAGAACAACGTGAGCACGGACAGGGAAAGTGGGAGGGGAACAAAATGGCAGCAAGAGTCACAAGAGGAATCCAAAGCACGGCAAAGGGAAGCACTACATTGTGCACAAATACGTGGAGTCCACCGGCAACAAGGGAGAAAATATAAAGAAGAGGCAAAGCAAAGAAGTGTCCTCTCTCTTCTCTCTCTCGGCGCCCACTCTCATCGTCCGCAACAGCTTTCCCACCGGACCACTCGACACAGTTGCCCCGACGCGCACCTGTCTGTCGTTAGTTCATTTCCAGGTGTCCAATACTTCGCGGCTCGACAACGCATTAGACTCCAACACATAACAATAGCCACGTAAGGCAGCGCCGGCGCGTGGCCGGACCTCCATTCACATCGTCCAACGGGCGAGTCATAGTGGCGCGCGTCGCGCGCGAGCCGAGCCTATGCCGATTAGAGCGCCCTATGCGGCGGCGGCCGGCATGCGGAGTCGCTGCCAACGGCCTCTCAGGAGCATCGTGACGCGGAGGCGACCTCACCATTTAGTCACCAGCGATAAGGTAGCAGCGTCCCTATCCACAGAGACACCCTTCGACCCACACGTCTACAGCTTTACCCCTCTCTGTCTCTCGCAGTCTCACATCGTTGACTACGCGCTTGATTTACTTACATAGATATCCCCGAATTCGACGCGTATTAAGTAATGACGACGACACCATCGACTTGCGTTGCTCTTCTCAATCTCCGCCCACCCCAAACAAGTGCGGAATGTCTAAGTTTCCTCAGCTCGCCGCACTCGACGTCTTTGTACATTCCCATAATAAAGCAACGCCCGCCTGCCTCGTTCCTCCGACTCTCTCGTCGAGTGTAAACCAGCTAACCACCTTGCTTACTTCGTATCGCCATCTGCAATGAATTGTCCTCCTTATTGCTCCCTCTCAACTAACGGCCATCTTATATTCTTATCATCATCCTCGTCGTGCCCATCATTCATTCTATCAGAAGTCCATCAGCCAACTGTGGCACGCGGGTACCCCAATACCT
>JAPMLY010000851.1:107500-149116 GCA_026401115.1 Tetraselmis chui
CGGCGTGCCAGGTGACTCGTCAGAAATATCGCCCGAACGAATGAGACACTTTCTTAGGCTCTCACCCGCTTTATCTTAAAGCTTGTAGCTCTTTGGCAACTGCGCTAGGAAATTATGTTAGTGTTTCAAGGTTTTAAGATGGGCCGCCCGCTGTTGCACGGCCCTTGGATATTGTTTATGCACGACTCAAACTGAATGCTCGGCATTTGATTCAGGAAGCGTCGTTCAGAGAAGTTTTTTATTTCAGACGCTAATCTCTCAAATTTATTTAGACCTCACATCTCACCGACTGACCCACTCTTCTATATTCTATCGCTAGGTAACGACCTCAGCCGGCTGTATGCGCCGCTCATCCGAGACGGCCGTATGGAGAAGTTTTACTGGCGGCCGACAGAGGAAGACCGACTTAACATCCTCCACGCGGTGCGTGAACACCCCCCTTCCTCGTTTCCTGACCCTGGTATTATCTCTTGCTTTCAAGATAGCCATTGTTATGGCCGACTTAGTGTCCGGCTTGTGTCCTCGGCTGACTCGACTATACAGATGTTCAAAGACGACGGCCTGACCATGGACGACATGGCGACGTTACTGCGGGAGTTCCCAAATCAATGTACGCCCTGCACCCGCCTCGTTTCATCTCGGTCCGCCCCCTTTACCTGTTTCGTTGTCCGATGCTTTCAGGGTGCTCCGTCACGTGCCACCGGTGCCACCAGGGTGTAATTTCGCGATGTGTCACGCTTCTTTATGTGTTTCCCTCAATTTTACGATTCCTCCTCTCGGCGAGCTGCATTGGTGAATCCAACCTTAAGTATTCAATCTGACGACCGGTTAAGACTACGTATCTGTTTGTGTTGTCTATAGGTATTGCTCACATTGCCTCGCCTACCGCTTAGATATTTAAGTCGCCAGCAATAAATCGACATGTCTCGGCCCACATTGTCAGTTGGATATTTAACTTGTTGTTCTTTTACTCCCAGAACATCGTACTTACTTCGTTATACGCCCTCCATTAACACACACGCACACACACACACACACACACACACACACACACACACACACACACACTTTTTACATGTGCTATGCGACAACGATATTTCGATGTGTTGCTCGACTAGGATCTCCCCAAGCATTCATGAAAGCTGCGGATTTTCTACTTTTATCTCGCATATCAAACAAAGACCATTTACGGGCAAGAGTTGCTGAAAGACGCGAATTTGAGAGTTACCTATCTTGCATGTGTAATTCATCACGGCTTTCTGAAATAAAGGAAAGCGGGGTTCAGCGGAAGCATGCCACTCATTTGTTTTGTTGCTGTGCAGCTTTGGACTTTTTCGGGGCCATGCGCTCCGGTTGCTACGACCACTACATTCGAGGATGGCTGGCCGCCGAAATAGGACAGGTCAGGCTCGAATGATCCACCTGTGCAATGATTGCCGACTTGCAAATGCAATGCAGTACATATATCTTAATTCAATATTGTCGAACACAATTCCTGCGTCGTTTTCGATAATCTCTGCGGCGGCAAGGTATATCGCTGACTTTCACATTCGCGAGACAATTATTAATATGACTGTTATGATGCGACTGAAGCATATGACGCATATGAAGCTGCAAATAACTCCGAAATACAGCCCAAGATCTTTCAGAAATGTTGACTAAGATTCCGAGGAGCCTGTGTTATTGTGAAGGGTGGTTTGCCTGGCATTCATATTACTTGTCTTGCAGGGCGAGGACATGAACGATTGGGGGGAGTCGCACACGAAAGAGCTCCGACGGAGGCTAATCTTCAAGGAAAGGCTCCCTGATGTCGAGACCTGCGACATTACGATGGACCAGTTGCTGCGCGAGGGTAGACGGCTGGTAAGAGCTGCATGTCGGCTGTCGAGAATCGCAAGGATGATCGTTCACTGTGCTGTACTCTCCGATCGCCGTCTTTCAGTGCCGACACCGTTGAATATGGACTCGTACAGGTTGCTGTTCCGTCTATGCCATGAAAGCCGGTGTTAGTTGAACCTATCGATAGACCGCTTAGTCTTCTGACGCACAATTTCTTCACTCTTAGCTCTACGACGTGCGCACCGTCGTTAGCGCTCACAATATAATGAATTGTGTGTTGTATTATTATATCATTGCTGCTTAATACTTGACCTATCAGTCCGTCTCGTCGTCTCGTCCCGCAAAATCGGATATTCAAAACTTTCAGCGAATCCATACACATAGACACCAGAGGTAAATTCAGAAACACGGAGTTTTGCAGACGGCGTCATTCGAAATTTCGAAACGAATCGGCTGTTCTGTGAGAGCCGACTGTCGCTGTCTTTTGTGAAAATCACTGTGCTAAAACACGACGCGTCACACAGACGATGGAATATACGTCTAGCACCGGTACGTACGAGTATTTCCCCCTCCACGGGATTAGTGCCGCTATATGATGCTGATGCTCGCGGCGGCGAATCGCTGCGGCGATGGATGTCAGGTGGAGGAGCAGGAGCACGTGCTGCGCAATAAGCTATCGGAAGAGTACTTTAAGGACCTCGTCAAGGAAAACGAGACGATGGCTCGAATGGAGGAGGTGGCGGCTCGGCCTCCGCCGCCGCCACCCCCACCCGAGAACAACTGGCGGGTCGACACGACACATATACTCGACCGGGAAATGGCGGCGGCCAGGGCGGCGGGCACCATTGGTAAGCACGAGGGCTCTTTAGTTGCCGATTTGCTTCATTTGTTATGCGATGTCGTTTCGGACGTCGTAAAATGTTTTGTCTTTGTGGCGGTGGGAGTTGGGCACACTCGGATGTATTTGTGCTATCGTGAAGAGCACTAACGGATTCTCAGCATTATTTTTGGTCATCTAAAATTTGATCTGTAATATGTGGAACACTATCTGAAATGTAGCTATTTTGATTTTGAACCATGCGCGCCAGATATTATTTGTTCTGATAACCGTTTTGCGCATTCGCGTGTTTTGAGCCTTTCACGACAATTTCCGTTTGTGTTCTGACTGACTGCGCTCCCTCCACTCCTCTCCTCGACCTACTGGGCAGAGTATTTGGAAGTGGGGCTGCCCGGGTTAGAGGAGGAAGCGGAGGAGGTGGATGACTCGCCCTGGCCGAGACTGGACCCCGACCGGGCGATGGCGCTGGTGAAGGAGGAGGGCTACGTGTTTGTGGACATCAGGTACGCGGCGTGGCGACCGATAGGGCTGCGATGGCAGGGTTTGTCCAAAGGTTGAAAATTGGAATGAAGTATTTTGGCTCACAGGCGCCCACTCACTGCCATCACATGGTTGTCACTGAAACTGTTCAGTCATTGCATGAAATTGCACAAAACTATCGACTTTTTTGCAGGAAATTTCATTTCATTACAGTCAATTGCATTCTATTGTATTGTCTTACGCTGCATATACCATGCAATACTTTTCAAAATCACGTTATTTTGCCTTTAAACTGGTTTATGGTATGAATTTGCTACACGCCACATTTAATTTGATCCGGTTTCTTTGCATTACACCTATACATTGCATCGCATTACATTAAAATGAATTATTTATATTGCATTGCGTGACATTAGTTGCATTACACAGCACCGCATTGCGTTATATGGCATTGCCCACTTCATTTGTTCAACAATGCGTTTCATTTTAAGCTGCGATAGCAGGGTTTGCCGAAAGGCTGAAAATTGGAATGAAGTATTTTGGCTCACAGGCGCCTACTCACTGCGATCATATGGTTGTCACTGAAACTGCTCAGTCATTGCATGACATTGCACAAAATTTATCGACTTTTTGGCAGGAAATTTCATTTCCTAGCAGTCACTTGTATTCCATTGTATCGTCTTACGCTGCATGTACCATGCAATACTATTCAAAATCACTTTATTTGGCCTTTAAATTGATTTATGGCAATAATTTGCTGCAATCCGCGATTCATTTCTTTAGTTTTCCCATTACTCCTACTCATTGTGCTGCATTACATGACAATGAATTGAATTTTGTTGCATTGTGCTACCCTTCACTGCAATAATATTACACTGCACCACATTCCGTTATATGGCAATGCCTACATTTGCTCAACAATTCGTTTCATTTTATTCAGCTGCACTGCACTCGACGTCTCTACACAACAATAAGTCCCTACAGCAATTCGTTGAGGCGTCAAAGTATGAGAAGTTTAATTTTACAGTATTCCGGTACGTCACGATGCATTTCAATGACTCTCATTTTATTTCGTGGGATTGGGCATTGCATCGCATTTTGTGTATTTCACTGGATTGCATCGCGTGTCCAGCAGTTGCGTGTCCATACATGCGCCTGCATTTACAATTATACTGTACCTCATGGCATACGAATACGCAAACTCGATTGATTGAGGATCGTGTCAACCACAGACTCGAGTCTCTTGGAGTCAACCACAAACTCGAGTCGAGTCACAGACGTGTGCCTCCTGGTGTTGCGGCTGGGTTGCAGGCAGCCGAAGGACTTTGAGCGCGACAGGTTCCACGGCTCCGTGAGTATACCCGCCGTCTCAGTGGCTGGCTTTGGTGCCGGGGCCGCTGTGGCTCCCGTGGCTGAGTTTGTCGGCAACATGTTGGCAAAGTTTTCCGACCTCGACTCGAAGCTCCTCCTGGTGAGCACGCACGCCCCTTGTATGTCCACTTTCAAAAAAGACGTTGTTCCATTTACAAAATATCAAAACGATGATCACAACTTTGAATTTGCCTTATTTTGGGCAACATCACTTGTTGCGAGGGACGCCGTGCTTCGTGTAAAGTGACTCGTTTCCTCGCCAGAGTGTTAGCATCTTTGGATTCGGTGTTTGTCGAATCATGGTATGTAATATCATCATTATCAGCGTTTGTGTGTTTCCGAATGTTTTTTGTTAATTATGTTACGTCGTTTTAGGAATCCAGAGTGACCTTAGTTTAGGCTCAACACTGCTGATTTATTATTGAGTATTGCGGGTATGACTGTTTTGGCAGTGCGGTGGTTCAGCTGCCGGTGTCGCTGGCGCCGAGGAGACGGAGGCGATTGCGCAGCTGCAAGCGGCGGGGTACGCCAACCTCGCGGAGGTGCGCGGAGGGTACCCGGAGTGGTCGCGGCTGTTTCGGCACAACGGAGAGCGTCGCTGGACCTTTTCCTCCATGCAGCACCTCGGCGACTCGCACAGCCTTCACATGTAGAAACAGTCGGCACTCGGCACGCGACGACGTGCTGTCGTCGCAAGAAAATTAAAGTTCCGAAATTATAGATCGTGACATGTGCTCCTGGGCCGTCAACATCTGTAGGTACCGGTACGGCGTTTTGAATCATTTTCAGACACCCACCCGCTGTTTCATTCGAGCATATTGGTATATCAAGTCCTGGTCCGTGTTTTCGTCGAGCGCAAGCTTATGGTCGTTCACAAGTGTTACGAAATCGGATTCGAGGGTGGGTCGGGGGTGTTGACCGGCATGTATGTGTCGCTATGGATAGGCTCTCGGAAATCTGCAACAATTTAAAGCAAGTCGGAACAGAGGCCTCAGACGGCCCAACACTTTTGATCGCCGTGTTGATGTTGCGTGCTGGGAAGTAGTAGTAGCGAAGGAGTATCCGCTTATGAATAAGAGTATAAACTATTACTCAGGTGACTTGAAGTTTCACTGATGAAAGGGACAGGTGCTTAGATCCCGCCCGCGCCACAACAAAACCCGCCCTACCTCGTGTTTCTACTATTTCTATATCGAGAGCAGCAAATTTGTGCTCTCGAGAGCCCTCGCGTTTCGCTACCTCACTCTTAGCGAATCAGCAAATAGGATTTATTCCGACTGACGCTGGTATTATTGATGCTGGGAATCATGCCAAGCAGGAAGTTTAGTTGTTTAACGGTGTACGATAATCTCTAATAATTTAACCACCACTCCCATCGTCGAAAGTTGGAGCCTCAGGGTGAAAAGTCTCTAGGCGAGATTCGTTTACAGGGATGTGATCACTGTATAGGAGATATCGCGAGGAGCTCACGACAGAGATTGGGTTTTGACATTCTAGCCGCACTTTTCGCTCTTACTCAATGTCCCGGCCGACGGAACTCAAAGGTTCAATTGGAATGCAGCACCCAGGCGGATAAATGCCTCTCGGAGCGCCGCATCAGTCGCTTTTGGGTTTTATGGTCTGACGTGCAAACCGTTGAAAAAAATAAAACCTCTTGAAAACAAAAGAGTATGGTGAAGTTTGGTGTGTAGTTACATTTTTTACGTCTGATGATTCACGGCATCAAATCGGGGCGAGAACGAAAGTCGCGTCCTTGCAGCGTGCCGGCCCTCGCGACCAAACGTGACGATAAGAAACACGGTCACGTCGCTATAATTATCAACTTTTTCTATGGCCGTCCGAACGTTGGCCGACAGCCCTGCGTCGGATCGGCCGAACACTCTTCACTGGTGCTCATGCTCCGCACTGCAGGACCTCGCTCAGCCAGGGGTTGCCCTGCGCGTCAGACGCAAGACCGTCGCAAAGGCCTTTGACGCGCGCAGCCGCTTCTTCCTTGGGGAGAGAATCAAGCGGGAGGGCCGCAAACTCCGACAGAAATGCGCGCGCACGGGCGGCGCCCTCTGCCTCGCCCACCGCCGCGCGCTTACGCGACACAGTGCCGCCGCTCGCTCCTGCCGTCGCCGCCGTTTCGTCATTCGGCGAGCTGAAATCTTCCAACTCTGCAGCTTTCTTGCGAGCCAGCTCCAGCACCGCCTGTGTATCGCAATGTCCGTAAACACTCATAATTCATCATCATTTGATTAAGCAAACAGCCGAAGTTAACACATAATATGTATTGTGAAACGTCCAAGAACATCCAATATGATTGCGAGTTTCCGACAAGAAATATCAATTCCAAATCGGGGGGCTTAGCGGGATCGTAACAAAGAAACATTCAATCACCACAGAAATAGTTTTGGAATCGAGCGACAGCTGAGACGTGCCGCTTAGACAGGGGAGCAGTGTGCAATCTCTTTATTGATGAGGGGAATATCATTTGTGACCTACGTTAGTACACAGCATTGGCGAGTCGACGATAAATCTCAACCGATACCTTCGAAACATAACTCGCAACTCAAAGTCAGCCCAGTTGCATGAAATACGCTTGAAAGAGTCCACGAATTGAGGTCAACTGACAGTCCCATAAAAAAAAAATCCGGTATTTCATTCAGAAGTCTTGACAAAACGTCCATTATCAAAACAACGTCAAAGGAATGTTTAATATTTGGTGGATGATTCGCTTCTGACTGCGAGGAGCGGAAACGTAGGGACGGAATGAAACGCCAACGCCACGGGGAAAATCTATCGATACTAAATATATAAAATCTAAACGTTGTTTAAGAAGATTTCAACTGTGTGAAAAAACGATAATATCGTCTGTCGCCCTCAACAGTGAAACACGGTCTTAATAGGACGATGTCTTACGAAGCTCCCGGCTCACACTCACCTCTGGGAAGCGCGCAAATTCCGCGACGTGGATGCCGAACGACTGGTCGCACGCGCCCTCGCTCACCTGCACGACACGCCCACAGTCGAATTCAGCTTTGCTCTCAGGACATTTCCCTGTACGAATGATTCAAGCCGTCGAAACCAGTCGCATATTAGAAAAACAAATATGGGCAAGGTTCGGGTCTGTGCAGTAAAACAACACAAAAGTGTGTGAGGCTGCGAGCTCCTACACGTTCGATCGCGGGTGTTAAAAACGATTTACCTGATCTTGCATGATGCACTTTTGACAATCAGTCTTGTCCAATAGTGATCGAGGGTGTCACACATTCAAGGAACGGGTCCGTATTCAGCACACGGACCTCGTTGAATCTATACTCAATCACAAACCCCTGAAGTATCTCAGCTACCTCACGCACGTTTCGGGTACACGACACTACACGGCCCCGGAGCACGCTCAGTTCTGACATGTTTTTACGAAGTCGAGTAGATTTTTTATCTACCTCAACTTTCCGTCACTATTGACAGCAATGTGTGTTCATCAATATTCAGATACAAGTCAGTGGGTAACCATGTTTTCGACAGTAAAACATTTCTTCACTCAAGGAGACAAACAAGTCGGTGGTGCGTTTGGACCTGGTAAAGCATGGTCAGCCGGCCGGTGGCCTGGTCGATGGCTGTCTCCACGTGCATATTGCGGACGCCGACTTCGCCGCGCAGCGCGGTGAGCTCGTGAAAGTGGGTAGCGAAAAGGGTGGAGCAGCCGATTTCTTGCATCAGGTGCTCGCTGATGGCCCACGCGAGGCCGAAGCCGTCGTAGGTGGACGTGCCTCGGCCCAGCTCGTCGATGATGACAAGGCTGCGCGCTGTGGCGCCCTGAGAAAGCGCGTCGAAAGCGGCGTGTCAGCAAATCGTCAGCACGGACTCTTGAATTTCTGCACGATTTTCACCGCCTTGACAGGCGGCTGTAATGTAACCATTGTGCTCTTCATACAAAGACCTGTACATTCATTGGTAAATTTTGAAAAGAACGTGACCAAGGAAGTCGATATACCTTCAGAATAGACGCCGTCTCGAGCATCTCCGCCATGAAGGTCGAGACGCCGCGCAATTGGCAGTCGCCCGCACCGACTCGGGCAAAGATACAATCCCGCACCGCAATGCGTGCGGAATCGCAAGGAACAAAGCACCCAACCTGAGCCATCAGGACGCAGACGCCCACCTGCAGCAGCAGCGGAAGCTCAACGGTCGTGGTGAGAAGAGTACTTAACGAAAACGTAAACAGCACTGCATATAGATATTTCTCTTTTACAATGTTTCGATACGAAGTGCTCGATAAGGCCTAACCATATATTTACGAAATGCCCCCGCCCAGATTGCAAAAAGCGCCACTCAGTTAATTGCGCGGAGTTTCTCCACAGTACTGGACTTGCCTGTCGAATGTACGTAGACTTGCCGCCCATGTTGGGGCCGGTGATGATATGGAACCAAGACTGCCCGCGCTCCATGACGCAGTCGTTCTTGATAAAATCCACTCCGTCCTGCGCCTCCACGCACGGGTGACGGCTTCCCCGCAGCGATACTTCTCCCGAGTCGGGCTCCAGCATCTGAACAACCCGAAAGCACATACAAGCTACTAAAAAATGGCAGTTTTACTTTGTACTTGCGCGCTTGAGGTATAATCGCGCAGTCGCGACCAAAGAATATTTCGCTATTCGTCGGCCGTGCCCGTTAAGTTCGCATTTTGTGCCTCCGCAGAGTAATCGCTCTCAACGGACATTAACGAACCTTGCTCGGCCGGACAAAAGGACGCATACGGTGCTACGCTGAGTAATACTACGAGGCGTAAGTACGCTACTTAAAACACCTATTGGGTGCTGTAATAGGAGTGTTGCTTTTGGGTGCTCAAGCTAAAAGAACGACAAGAACGGATGGCGAGGAACCATGTCGAACGGCATTATCATCATCAATCGTGTCACAAGCGCGCAGGGGTTTCTTTCTCTCATGTGTGCCTCTGGGTGTGAAAAGGGAGGCGATAGGAGGGGCAGGTTCGGAGGTCACCAACGTCAGCAATACTGATGTAGACAGAGAAGAAAGCATGCCACACATATAATACTACTAGATCCGAACGATACGACACGAGCTGATAGCGCAATTTGCGCCTAAGCTTTAAGGACGGGTAGGAAAACCGCTACGAACATGTTCATAATCCGCCGCAGAGGACAACAATCGTCGAGGGAGTAACCCAAATAGCCCAAACAATATCATCGGCTTGGTCACGAAGTGCTTCCGAGACCAGTCACTGGGTTAAGGGTTCGGCGAAGAGAGGAGTTATACTTCTTTTAGAATCCCTCGCGAATTCTGTGCTAGTATTTACGACTTTGTGGTATTTTACAGGACTTCATTGTTATTTAAGCCCATCCGCACCTCTGGTCGCACAAACGGAGTGGGGGCGTTGACGGAGAGTTCCGCGAAGCCGGCCAGCACGTCGAGCTCCGCAAGCGTCGCCGCCACACGCGCCCATACCTCAGCAAAGGAGGCAGCAACCGCCACGACCTGCGCGACAAGCTCCGTCTGACGAGCGCCATACTCTGCCGTGAGGTCCACAAGACGAGTGGCCGCGTCCTTAAGCTTGCGATTTGTGAACTTTGTGCCATCCTGCACGGCCGCAACGCCACGACTCAGAATACAGCCGAGACAATGCTGGACGGAATATCATAAGACGCCAAATTCTCAAACCGTGCATTTCGAAACGACAGCAGGACGAGTGGCAGTGCTTTCGATTTCATACTCTGTTTTATACTATTTCGTTTTTCTAATAGCGCAGAGGTGAAAATGACTTTTGTTGATCATCCATCAAATTAGTTGCAAAACAATCCGAAACACCCATCTCTTAATATGCAGCGCATCGAGAGACCACACTCGCATACATACATTCAAACACGAATGCATAAAGCATACCTTTCGAGACTCCAGCAGCATGTACTTGGCCGAGAGCTTCTTCCGGACCTGCTTCTCCTCCTTCGCCGTGATGCGCACACAGCGCGTGCGGGTGTTGTTCACCTGACGCAGCGGGACGGAAAACAAGCGTCAGTGCGAAGGGCAACGCACCAAGTCGACGAGAGTTTTACGCACCTTACGATACCTACGCACAACACCGCGCGAAATTCACACCAAAGAAATTGCTTCGCCATCGCATCCAAACTTTGAACGTTTTCTATTGCGCTCTGCACAAGCGTTGTGAATGCCTTTCGAAACCATTTTGACTCGATATCTACTCCGACGGTGGAACATCAACAATAACCCAACCTTTCGCGCGTTATCAACACATACGCACCCCAAAAAATCCGAAGCTCAGGCGGAGAAACTTTTAAATCATTCACTTAGCGAATAATTCAGAATTTATTATGAATTACTTACAAGATCGGGCGTAAGGAAGTAAGATCATAATGAGATACGATCGAAAACTGGAAAAGGAACGGCAAAGAGGCGTTCCACACAACCGAGCATTTCACAGACAATACTATCGTTTCATAGCGCGCGTTGGCAGCAGCTCCCTTGCAAACGGGACGCTGCTTCGCTGGCTTTGGTCTTAGGGTTGCACACACTTAGGGTCACAAATGCGTAATTCAGAAATAAATTAACAAGTAGTGTTCCTTGATTGACCTGCCTCGTCTTTTATGTGTGACAATGATTTGAGAGGGGTGGCGCGGAGGGGAGGTCGACCTTGTGCCACTCCAGCTTGATAGTTTTGTCGTAAATGAGGCCCAAGTCGGAGGCCACCTCCCGCCCCGCCGCCTCCACCTCCGCCTCCGCCTCCCCCTTCGCCTCCGACAGAGACTGCAGGTCGGGCGAGTAGGTGGCGCACACGAGGTACTCGTCCGGCACGCGCTCCAGGTCCACCGCCGCCTCCAGCAGCTCCTCAAACTTGGTCAGGTGCTCTGTGTGCCCGCAGTCACCAGTGTCAAATTATTTTCCAATTTTTTGTGAGCATTGACTACCACTACTTGATAGCCCTACCTTTTGACGCGTATTTTTTTGCAGTGCATCAAAAAAAGCGAAATGGCACGGCAGGGGACTGCACAAGACAAGGTTCACAGGATGCAAACGCATGTCGTCAATTCCTATCATGTACAATTAGAATCTCGATTACCACACTGTGGCGAAGCATAACTATAAACATCAGTCAGTTCAGTGATCCAAGTGCATTGAAAATAATTTACATTCGCCAAGTGACAGTGATACTTAAAATATTACGCAAATATTTCGCAAGGTTTAGGATGCGAACGCACTGCATGTGAAAAACATGTGTATACGTACATTGTATATTTTCAAATTGTGTTTGTTTCCGAAATGTTGGATTCCGTAGTTGAGCAGAATACATGAATGAAAAATCAGCAAGTATCCTTAGTAAGTTGAAATGGAGGACAGCTGTCATGGCGCAGTGAAAAGGGGGCTTAAAAACGAAACGGTTAATTTACGGGTGCTTCTTCTGAGAACACTCCATTGCTGACTGAAATACACAAAATCAACGGCACATAGCATAGACAAATGCGAATATGCGGAATGTGTTTCGAAGTGCATTACCAAACACATCGAAAATTTAACTAATTCGCGTAAAATGAAAGCCGAGGGTGACACTAAAATAATTATTATTTTACAAATTCACATATGTATCTATGACAAAGTGAAAGTGACACAAAAAAATTTGTGAAAGAATTTACGGATACACAACTTTATAAATAAGTAGCCGACTGCTCAATGGCGTTCACCGTAAATCGCTGATATATCTGTTTGGTAACCCTAATATACCCTGATAAACCCTAAAATATATACTTATATGGAATTTGTGCGTTGAGACCAACCTGCGTCGTGTGCCTCGGTGAGCGGGTCGATGAAGCGTGCCTGCAGCGCGCTGGCTCCGCCCTCCGCGGCGCGGCTGAGCTCAGAGATGATACTCGGCAGTCGACTCGAGGCGCGGTAGAGCTGACAGAGGTCGGAGAGCGCCACGTTGCGCTGGCGTTCCAACTTGCGCGTGAGGCGCTCCACATCCGGCAGCCCTGCGCGTGTGTGGGGGGACAGAATGGGAATTCAGCGCAAGATTCATCCAAACAATTCATGTGTGTACTTTCTGTATGAATTTATACAATTATTTAAATAAATAAACACAATTCGACCCTGCCACGTAAATATCGCAGTGCATTTCCATGCAAGATGAAGCGAAAACTCGGAAGTTGCTAAACCGTTGGGCTTTCTGCACATGGTTGACCGGGAATGACGTTCTTCGACGCTGCTTTAGAATTGTCGCCCTCGTTTTGGACCCATTTTATCGAAATTTGATTTTCAATTCGTGGCACAAAAGCTCGCCACGCAAGTGAACACATAAACAAGCTTACGATCAGAGAGCCCAACGTTCATGGATTGTTATTGGGGGGAGGCATGGTTGTGAAAAGTACCGTGTGATGAATTGTGGACCCCGACTGCCTGGGCATACACAGCATAATATATTACCCTACCCAGGGCACGGCAATTGACTAAAAACACAAAAAATGCACAGTCAACTGTAATGTAACTGTAAACAGTGCATCCTCGATGTGTGGTGCAGTGTATAGGCGAAATTCATCACAATTAAAGTGTTCTCATGGACAGCGATACTGAAATACTTCGTCCAGGCATATTTTCCAAACAATGTCAAGCTGGCAGTCAATACAAAGTTGATACAAAGTCAATACAAACAGCTCGTGGCTCAGAAGAGCTTCAAAAAAATACTTCATCACCGACTAATGATAATATTAATAATAACCCAATAACAAATGATCGAGTTGGATGTGGTAACCATTTAGACGCTATTAAGAGAAATGTCGGCCCTACCGCGCAGCAGGTTGTCGCGGATCTGCTCGCGAAGCTCCGTGTCGGTGGCGAATGCCTCCACAACATCGAGCCGACCCTCAATCGCGGTTCGGTCCACGAGCGGCTGCAGCAGCCAGAGCTTGAGCAGTCGACGGCCCATCGCGGTGCGGCCGCGCGACAGGAGGCCGTACAGGCTGAAGGTGTCGTTGGCATCCGTGCGACTCTTGAGTACATTGAGCGCGCGCTGCGCGGCGGCATCCAGGCGCATGTAGCAACCTGCGTAGCACAGCATCACTCAAACCCCACAACACACTACGCAGCAGAGCCCATTGAAGAAAAAAACAGGAAACGCTCTGCTATCATTCTGAACCTTAGTACATTTCAGAGCGCATGTGTGTCCCGACGTTGCCAACATGATGACTGACCTCAATTGCAATGGAGAACTAAAATTGAAAATATTTATGTAAAAATGCGACCCGAAGTCCCCTTGTGTACATTTCGTTTGTCTGAATTGCTTTGATGTCACTCGTTTGAAAAGTACTTTACAACTGATCGGAAAGAAGTGTTGACAGTCACTTGTGTAGCAAACATATGAAAATATTTACCAAAAGAATTAAAAATCGCTCGCTCGGAAATCATTTTGTTGTGTTTGGAAAGGAAAGAGCGCAAAGAATATATTCAGTTTTCGTCAAGGCAGATTTTTAATTTACGACACGTTGAGAGGAAGCGCGTCGCTCACCTGGATCGTAAACCGACAGCATGTACTTTCCGTGGGCGTCGCTGTCAGCCAGCACCTCAGAGAACGCGAGCAGAGCTGCGGCGGCGAGGGGGTGCAGGAAAGGAGGGACATTTAGTTCTCGACACTGCTCTATTGCGAAGATTTTCGATCAATCCTGCGTATTTCCATGTTTTACTCTCAGCTTGACAATGGAATGACATACACATGCGCGTTACGGATACATTTTCAAACCCGATTGCCACAATTGACAAAGTCCATCCCATGTTACTCGCGTGAGTGCCATCCGAACAGTTACTCAATCCAACTGCAATTAATTTGAGCATAGGAGTTCGGCTAAAACGAGCGCGAGTGGCAATAGGGCTGCCCAGTCGTTGGATTCCGCAGGCTTCACCACAAATAATGTGACAAGGCAATCGAGCGGGATTTCCAAAAAATGTAAAAACAAAAAGGATTAAATATTACTCAGCGATGAAATATTTTGCGTTTTTTTATTACTTTTTCTTAACAAGCCACGTCGACAAAGAACACACAGACCTTCACATGAATAACCACAGCAGGATCGCATGTCATTTTATATGATGGTTAAATTTCTTTCGAGAGCTCTGCTTTGAGAGCACACAAAAAACGCAACAATAAAACACGGTTACTTCGATTTGGCGAGGTTTAGGGTTTCATAAGAAGAGGGGGGGACAGTGCCTGCGATGGCGGTGGCGGCAAGTCGGCGCTCCAGGACGTCGCGGTAGCGCTCCACGTTGCGCCCCTTCACCAGCTGCCCCAGGTCCGCCTCCAGGTTGCGAAGGGCGAAGGCGTCCTTACCGCGCTCGCTGCACATCGCGCTGCAGCGAGACAGCACCTGCCGCGGCACACACAAACTTTTAGGTTGGAAAGCAGAAGACCGAACAAATATAAAATCTTTAAGCTTACACATGCGACCATTCAACAGTCATGGTGCCAGATTTGGTCAACAGCCCACAAAAATTGGCATTCCATTCCAGACATCATTTTCCCCGAGTCTAATAATCCATAATAAACCAATAATCACTTAATACATCATAGGCATGTCCGCTTATGGAACTTGCTGCACTCGGGTTGCAATTCCAGTCTCAATAATAGAGAACTTGCCAGGTTATACCAAACACAAGAAACATCCCGTAAATGGGCCGAGGGCGCTTGGGATGGGAAAAATAGGGCATCGGCGCGCACCTCCCTCAGCCGCTTCCCGTCCGCTGTCTCAGAGGACGCATCACCGTCCTAATGCGCGACTCCACCAAACATACAAACAAGTCAATACTCTGCAAATGGGAGACACATTTGATCGAAATCGCGAAAAAATTCCCCAAGTGCGGCGCCTTAATCATTATGGATATTCCCAACAAATATATGACCCTAAACACAGCAAGCCCATCGCTCAACTCACCTTTGGCACGACGCACTCGCGGGCGCCGAGCTGAACCGTCAGCATCTCCAGCCTGCAAGCAGAAAGTGACACATTCACACAGGCAAAGAAACACGCAGACACACGCACGCACGCACGCACGCACACACACACACACACACACATACACACACACACACACACACACACACACACACACACACACACACACACACACACACACACACACACACACACACACACACACACACACACACAGCGCAATTACCGAGTTGGGCGCCGATATGCAGATAGGCATCCACATTTGAATCATACTTCAGTGGGGTATACGTTAGTTTATAGCATGCAGTATAGGCGAAGTCAAAGGGTATTGCTAAGCTCAAATCACGTTTTCTCCTTTTTAGTGCGGTTAAGGTTAGTACGCACAAAGTCTTACGGCATTATTTCAGGGTTCCTAGCCAAATTCGTCCGGTGCCTTGTATTTTGAGGCACGTACTTGCAAAAGTGTTCGTCGTCCGCAAACTCGCACGCGCCGACGCTGCGACGGGCGGCGTCCAGGAAGGCGACGCCAACCTACAAAAAAGGGGAGTGAAGACTAATATGAGCGGAAAGATAGAAAGGCGAATAAGGGCAGGGGTGACGGTTCGGAGCGATCGGGTTCGACGGCGCCGCAGGCCAGTCCTCCGCCTGGCCCTCACCTGACGGTGGCCCTCGATGTACTGCAATGCGACGGCCATCACGATGGGGGTGTCCAGCATGTCGTTGTTCCGGAACAGGTCTTCCTCAAAGGCGCTCAACTTTCCGGGCGACGCCGTTCTGCGACGCAAGTCGGTCCGTCAACATATGCCACCAACCCACCGCAAAGCAGTCTGCCTTCGGCCAAACCCATCGAATACTATGGACAGCGAAACGGCAAAATATTTCGTGACTCTTCGACAACCATATAACGCAAGAGCAAACCCCACAAGCTAAACTCGACAACCAAAACTCAATATTACGAGCAGACGCCACGACCTCTATCTCCAGTGGATGGAAGTGTCTAGAACCTTTACACAACATGGCTTTTTTCCTGAAGCCGAAGCACTAGACGAGCGATGAGCGAGGCAGCTGGCTCAAGACTGGCTTGAGCTAGAGATGGACCGAAGTCAGCCACCCCCTCATCAATTCGTGGTCTATCTGACAAAAATATTTAGAAATCGATCAAGTATGACACGAGCCCTTACTCCAGCTACCCGGACAATCCGAATCAGTCAAAACTTGTTTCACGTTACAACACACATAGCAGAGGTCAGCGATCAAAGACGATAAAAGGCATCGAGCAAGAGCAGTGATCAGAACAGGTAAGCATAAACATAGCCAACCTCAATTGTGAAAAATAAATCATAAAACTGGAAGAATCCACGAGCCACAAGTGCGGAGCTATAAAATATCTATGCATTGCAAAAGCCTTGCTGGCATAACATCCGAACAACAGATACCACAAAAGCTACTGATACAACAGCACATCCATTTCTTTTATGACTGCAGATTGGACTGCTCAATGGAGAAAAAAGCCGCCAGTGCAGTTGGGAAATGAGCGCGGGCGGCACATGACGTCCCTCACCTGGTGCGCTTCCAATTGGGGCCGCTGCCCTCGTACATCTCCACGCTGAACTCCGCTCGTTCTATGAGCAGCTCACGAAGGACGCTCTCAAAGAGGTTGCGGTTGAGGCACACCCCGGGCAAGCCCTCCCCGCTGCCACCCGCGCCCAAATACTTCACCACCGCCGTCGTCTTGTAAAACTCGCGCGCCACAAACAGCGCATCCTCGCCGTGGACCGAGTAAAAGTCCTGCAGGTGCGCGTGGGGCAGTGGGTGGACAGAGCAAGCGTCTGAGGAAGCGGAAGCGCCTTGCATAAACTCTACTCCCACCGACCACAAACATGCCACTATTAAAAAAAGGAAAGAAGCTACACACAGACACACACACACACACACACACACACACACACACACACACACACACACACACACAGACACACACACACACACACACACACACACACACACACACACACACACACACACACACACACACACGCACACGCACACATACACGCACTCGCTCACACACACACTCGCTCACACATACACTCGCTCACGCACACACATTGCCTACACACCCAAAAGTACGAATTGCCCTCAGCCAGCGCCTCCCACTCACAAAAGCAGGCACACGCATCAGCCGTGCGGTGCGCATGGAAATGGGGCTGACAATGCCGTGATGTAGATTATGCATGCTGGTGGAAGGGCTGGCACTCCGCCAACGCAACCCCGTGCCTCAAACAGTGAAAAGGGGGAGCGGGCCACCTGAGAAGACGGGGGGTTGCAAAAGCTTCCCTACCTTGCGATCAAAGAAGCGGACGACAGCCTGGTTCTGCAACGGGAGGGTGAAAAGGGGGCATTATGTAAGGGGTGCTTTCCAGGTGAGAGGGAAGGAGGGGATCAAGTTGTGGGTACAAAGCAGTCGCGGGCGCTGCGCAGCTGTCAAGACGGAAGGGCGCGGCGAGTACCTGGGGCAGCCCACGGAACCACTTCACGAATCCGGCTGATGTTTTATCGTCAAGCACCAGTTTAGGCGCGGAGGTGGCGGGCGTCTCGCCGTCCGCGTCGGTGGCCATGGCTGCGAGGCGGAAGAACGAGCAGCGCGGGGACTCGAAATTCGGAGAGTAGAGGGTCGGGAACGAACAGTCGGCGATCTACGTAATCGACTCGCGACGACGGAAAATGTTTCCTGTGTGGAGGGGGCGATGCCAAAAGGGTGACAATAGGCTGCTGCTGGTAATGCTGCTGCTGCTGCTAAGCACAGGAAGCCGTGGGCTGTTGAGGCTTTGGGCTGCTCGTGGCGAGAGGGGGCGAGGTGGTGGGGGGGGAGGTCGTCGCCAAGGTTTAGCAGCACGGCGCCAGATTCAAAATTGATTTTAGTTTGAATTGCGCTACAATCCTCACCGGTACCGGATACGGGTACTTCATGAAGGAGCAGGCTTTATTCAAATATGTGTCCGACCGCCCTTCCTGTATTTTTTTATTTTTTTTTGCGCCCCCGGGATATGGGACTGGCAGGGAACCCGCACCAACACCGCCCTTCCTGTTCCTGGGGTTTTTATTCCTTTTTCCTTCTTTTTGCTTTCTTGGTGGTCATCTCCGCTGCTTTTTCTTGTAAGAAAATATCTTCTATTAGATATGAGTCCGACAAACACATCTGACCTCATCCGACGATTTATACCGACATGTTTTTTTTTGTTTTTTTTTTGCGCCCCCGGGATATGGGACTGGCAGGGAACCCGCACCGGCACCCTCTACAGGCGGCGTTTTGCAAGCATGGCTGAGAGCAGAAGTTCGAAACAAACCTCAACTCAACATCGATCATGCTCCCGGGTAGGCGACGCTCGTGTGAGTGCATTAAGTACCATTGTACGAGAACCGTACCGTACTGCGCTAACCCCATACGAGGCCAGTGTTGGAGTTTCACCAACTAAAACCTTCATGTGACATGCAAACAAACATGAATGCATTCCCGGCACTGACCAAGAAAGGTATGCCCTACCCGTCCGGGCGTCGACCCATTCGAGAAATGCGAGAAGGGGCGCCCGCCGGCGGCGCAGCGGCGGCGGCCCCGGAGAGGGGTGCGCTCGCAGGCCCGTCGGCACCTACCTGTACCTCCACGCGGTGGGCGCTGGTAACCCCATAGCCGTGCGAGGCATGGCACGGTAGGGGGCTGAACGAGGTACCGGCAGCTGCGATCCGCGGGATCAGCGGCTGTCGGGAAGCCATGTACGGAGGGTTTTGGAAAAACATAATATCCTTACACCGGCACAAGGATCTCCCGCTCGGCCAGTCCGATATGTCTTTTTCGCGACTAAATACTCGCAGATACACTCCCGACGATGGGACGGGGGCGGCGTTTGCGAAATATTTTTTGGCGAAAAGGGGTACGGACGGATCAGCGGAGGGGCAAGGGTGTTGGAGGTGGCGGCGGACAGCCGGGAAGCAGCGCTAGGGATAGCGCTCGCTAGCAGTCGCCAGCCATGCGGGAGCCTTAGGTCTCCCCGGGGGGCGAGGCATGATGCTACGCAAGACGGAGGCTAGTCGCAGCCGGAGCAGCGGCACGGTCTGGCGGCGGCGGTCCTTAGGATCGCCCGCCGCCGGAAAAGCCCGGTACGGGGGGCTTTTGGAAAAATTCCCGTACCCACCATCTTTTGAGGACCGGCGACTCGATCCATGTGTTCTTCCAACCCCTTCCCTAGTCGGTACCCGGTTATCGATAGGCTGCCTCAGGCAGTGTGCCTAGGGTTATCGTAACGGCACATTGCTCGTAAAGGCGGCCCCCTAACAACGTAAACCACCGGGGGGGGGGGGGGGGGTACGGACGGCCACAGCGCGATCAGATAGGTGTTGGAAACAGACGGGAAAAGGACAAGGGACATGAGAAAATCTGGCTCGGGGGCAGGAGAGCCAGCCGGACACCGTCTGCAGCCTAGTTATCTACAAGCACATGCGGGAAAACAAATATGAAATATTACTACTTACAAAATAAAGCTATGGAATCCACCATCAAAGATGAGGGAGAAAACATCATGATGAGCAACGCAGTCAGTGGGAAAACGAAAATGACATGGGAACCGTACCAATTAGGTTTAAGGATTACTTGGATATCGGGTCTCGAGAGAAGTGGACTGCATGCACCTCGCCTCTCGCTTAGGAGTTTTTTTTTTTGCGCCCTCGGGATATGGAGTGGCAGGTAACCCTTCACCGACACTCTCTACGTGGCGCCGTTGAGGACAAGTACGGGTAGAATTTGATTTGCACTTCCTCACATAAGGACGCACAAGCATAATCAACGATTCGTGGTGCAATCTATATTAATCAATCGGGCTTCTACGATTGAATGTGTTGTTTTAGCCCCCCCCCCCATTACAACTTAATTTGTATGGATAATTTAGTACTTAAACAGAAGCACTATTCACGCGAGGACATGGAAGGGGGGGGGGGGGGGGGGGGAGGGAAAGGGGGACCAAGAGGGCAAGACAGAGTGAGAAGCATGTTCTACATACAAGTGACTATTAACATTACTTTCTAGCACAAGGCCGTAAAAGTTTTGATGAAAATCCTGATATCTCCTTCGCTATTTTGAAAATCACTTCTCTTACTTTCCCAGTGGAAACTTCAGCTCTTAAGCTAGGTGCTGATGCCCTTTTTGGGGGCATGAGACTGACTAGGCGACCGTTAGGCAGGGGCTAAAAATAGGGTGTCAAGAGTTACAATTAAACACTTTCTGGCAACCGCGTGGAAAATGAAAACCAAAGGTACCGGGACTTGTTGAGGTAAGGTACCGACATCGCTACAACTTCGAAACTGTCTGTGATGCTGCTGCCACACCTTAGCGCAAGCTACCCACTGATTGGGGCCGTGGTACTCTCCAATACAGCCGAGAGGATAGCATGGAGCGCTCTAGGTGCCGGAGGTGCGGGTGTTGATGTTTGGGTGACCGGTTGGGCTTGTGATCTTGCGGACGAGTCGAGGTATGTCGCTACCGCCAACTTGACGCTTGCCAATGCCATCACACGCTCGAGCAGCTCGGCTTTGTTCCCCTTCACGCCAGTGCCCCCCTGAGACTCGTCGTGCGCGAGTAGCGCCTTCAAGTCCGTCACGCGGAAGGATTTCACCACGGATAGGCCGCCTTTAACGACCTTTTCTAGCAAGGTGAGAGCCTTCGTTATCGCGCCGACGACATTCTTGCGTCTTTTTGACTCCCGCTCCTCGTCTATGGCGGCCTTTTCTTGGCCTTTACTCTTCCGCTCGCTGTCTTTAAACTGAAATATAGCTAACGCCTCAGCGCCTGTTGCACTTCAAGTGAGTCCCCATATGTTCTTTGCCGGGATGCGGCCAGCTCGGCTCTCCCCGGCGCCCTCGTCTTGGGCGTCGTCGTCAGCGCTAGTATCGCCACCAGCGTGCTCTAAGACGAGGCGGACACTCTTGTGCATGACTTCATAAATATGAAGGTAAGTGCACAAGACCTCCTCCTTGGACTTGGCTGCCATATCCTCCACGGCGGGCAGCTTTCTAAAGGCACCCGAAAGCTCCTCTTGGAGGTGCTATGGGAAATACGGGAGACGCTCTACTGGTGTTGTTGATTGCTGGCCATGATTGGTCGCTTGTGCCTCGGTAGGGCTACATATAGATGACGCTTGCAGAATCCTCAGCTGTACCTCCCGGGCACGGGCATATATGTATGTAGTGTTGCAACTAGCAAAATTTTGAGACACGGGGAGAGCTGTCCCCCCGGAGGCACTCATAGCGGAAGAGCTGCCGGAGTCGCGGTTGTGAGGCGCCATCCCACGTGAGACCTCAGACTTCACCCGCCAATATTCGCGGCAGGTGAACTTGGGTAAGCTCCCTTCTCTTTCCCATTCTGCCATATTGCGCTCATTAGAGAAAGCCGTAGCATGAGCGCGTTGAAACATGGGCATAAAGTGCTTGAACTTAAGGGGGGAACTGATGCGCATGTTGCCATACTCATATAGGTTGATCCTCCGGAGCTCCTCTCGCTTTGCGGCTCTCCATTGCGCTTGTTGCAAGGATAAGGTGGGCACATTATCGACCAACGTTTAGTGCTATTAGCAACAATAATCATTGCAAGGCAACATTTTGTTTAGCAGAGGTTATAAACCACCTTCAATACTCCAAAATTCACGGTGTCCTCCCCATGCAAACGGAAGCTTAAGTGCGGGACACGGAGCACGATCTCAATCCCCAACTCAACTGCGGCCTCTAACACCGAGAAGCCAATGTGTGTCCCAACTCCATCGCAGATCACAACATCTTGCTTGCCACGAGCATCACTTCGAGGTGGAGGCGAGCCAAGCGCGGGATGTAGCACAGTTTTTAAGTAATCTAGCGCCCCCTCCTCATTCAAGCTGCCCTTCTCGTTGCTGGCATATCTCCAAGAGATGGGATGGCCGTCCATATCGTTCAGGTTAGAATCGATGTGCGGCGATTGCCGGGATGGTACGTCTTGCCGGAACCGAAGACGGTGTACACAGGTAATGCTTCTCCGTTACCTAGGCGTCCACACACGGCGGTTGCGCAAGAGCTCGACTTTGTCACGATGCACTCTCCATCGTCGTCAATTCATGCACGCACGCCTCTATCGGTATTTGATTTACTCGCCTCCGTGTTGTCCAGGTTAACCTTTGTCTCGTTGAATGAGGCGATCAACTCGGGGTGTGTGATAAAGATTGGCTCCGAGCCCTCCACGGTAGGGTCGTAGTTTGGGTTGACCTCTGCTACGCCTGCTTGGACCATGACTTTTGCTCCCACGTCGATGTACTTGTCCATGTTCTCAAGCGTAAACCACTCTTCTCGTGTCATCTCAAGTGGTCGCTCATTCACCGTCATGAGACCATGACGACATAGAAATCCACGATACCACCCCTCGCTTGCCTGCCCATTAACGAAATTGTGTTCATGCTCTGTATCCCTAATCAGGTGGATAGCCCATGACATCACGTCATCAGGAAACAAAGGGAGCTTTTGTTGGCGCACCCGCTTGATGAAAGAAACGATACGCATTTCGATATTGGACGGAATGTAGACTCCACATGGTTTCTGAGGTGAGACGATCTTGCCGGTGTCAAGAGCGTTTTTCATCGACTTGCGGCACCATGAGAGGCTGAGGGACATGTTGTAATCATGGCTTAGTATTTGCTGCATGCGCATGCCGGACTCCCTAATAGACAAATGTAATGTTGCTGCCTCTCGGGCCACGACAGTCACGACTTACTTGAATGTTGATCGGTAGGCAGCGTGGTCCTTTGCGCCCTTGTAATGTTGTTGCTCTCGGTGTTTAGTCAACTCTCCGGGCACCTTTTGTTTCCGGCCCGACTTCCCCTTCCGGCCCGCACCCCGAGGTCGCTTTATAGAAGAAAGGCTATTTCCGTCGCCATCGATATTACACATTTCGGTGGCAATACTTACCGAATGGTCGGTACTGATGCTACATGTAGCGGCGGTGTTAGCGACCTCTAGCAGCTTACCCATTACGGTGGCCCGCCTATAAATTTGCTGATTGAGGACGGGGCGATCGGTGGTGGTAACGCTTACAAAAGCCTCTTTGGCGGCCTTCAAACCACACGCAAGGTAGCCATTCCTAATCGTGCCGTCCTCCCAGATTTTCAAGGCACGTGCATATAGTTGGTTGCGAAGGTTATTGGACAGGTTGGCGAAAGGCCGTAAAGGAGCGTTGGCGCGGCGAGGGCGGGATGGGCTATAAATATCGTCCTCGGGGCCATGCGAACATGGGCCCGCACCAACAACACGACCTAGCACCGAAGCACTGACTCTACGTGCGCACGTATATGTGAGTTAGACGACTGGCATATGTGAATGCATATCGAATTTGCATGTGCTCAATGAAATCAGCGAGTGAGAGTGAGAATGAGATTTTATGACGTGTCGAGGATCAAGGGATTCAAATATCGAGAACGGACAATATCGTCGGCGCACCTTGTTGTCGGGCGCATCGCCACCACCACCTCAATACAACAAGAATTCCCGCGACCTTGCACAACAATCTTTAGACAACCTTTGGCCTACGTTTGGTGGTCGTGGGCGGGTGTGAGCTTTGTTGAGGTGTCCGAAGTCGGGTGTTGAAGACAAGGTACTTTTTCGTTACACTAGTGTCCCTTACACTATGTCTTGACATTGAATGACACCGACTTGCTCTAGCGTCGTGCCGGCAGTCAAACGACTCGAATTGCCGCCATTGCATTCGAATCGTCGACTTATCTCCTAAGGTCTATTCGCGTGCCCGTGGGTCAAACGTTCACCTCCGGGAAGTGCCTCTCACGTGTCTTCAAAGCGAAAAGTTTTACGGCAACTGGCTACTAAGTGGCGGGTGGCCGGACAGTAGTATTGGCAGGTACCTGAGGTACCTGTATATATTTTACGAGATATAATATTTATATTGAATGGAAAGGACCCGTAGCGCTTATAGCTTCAAGGACCCGTAGTAAGGATTACTTTAACCACAGGAAGTATAGAACAAACAAAACCACCTCAGGATGAGCAGCTTTACCTCCAAGCCCCGTAGCTCCATGCAATTAGAATATCTATTACAAAGAAAGTGGTAGAATCCACAAGCAAAGAAGAAAAGAAGACAGGCACCGCAGAAGCCAAACATCTCATCTTCCGCGGATGGTGGCAAAGTTCACCTAAGAACCGACCTTAAACTGTGTACAGGTAAGAGACAGGCAGGGAGGGAAACCCTAACTACCCGGCACTCCAGAAGCCAAGCTCCGTGTAAGGATTAGTCCCTAATTAAATAAGCACCAAGCAAATTCATTATCTTTCTTATGCGTATGTCCACGGGCGGGATCTGTCGCTATCACTTTATTCTCAGTAGATGTGATTTTCCCGCACCGCCATCTTGTTGTTGATGTGACGGTTACAAGTGCTCGCACGAACACCAACGTTCCTCGTATAGGTGCTCGCCTTCCACTCCCTGGCAGCCTTGCATTGGGAGCTCAGCAAGGCAAACTTGATGCGGACCTCCGCACTTCCGCTTTGCTTGGCACGCCTTCGGTTCAGTCGGTCCATGACTACTACCTCTTCGCCATGGAGGATGGGGGCCGGTTGGCGCCGATGGCGGCTGAGTTGGTCGATCGCTTGGCTATTTTGGTGGTTGTACGTCGCTTCCCTGGCATGGGGGCCGCTGACTCTCGTTCCTTGCGCTCTGACAGTTATGTCCGTATGCAGCATTTTGTTCGTCGATCTACTTCTCTTCCGTTTCGGCGTTTTTTGGGGGATGTGCGACGAGAATTCATGCAACGTCTTTCTGCTGCTCTTCATGGCACTCTGGGTTCTTATCTCCGCGACGCTTTTCAGGAAGGCAGTGCTGATGCTGTGGCATGCCTTCCTGTTCCTCGGGCTTAGGTTTTTTCTTCCTTTCTTTCTTTTTCTTGCTTGGTGGCCTCCACTGCTTTTTCTTGTAAGAATTTTTTTGTATGATTTTCTTACAAATCGCTACTGGTACCTACTGGGGACTATTATTTCGACGGGTGTTGTTTCGCTAAGGATTAATATCATCTGTTCGTTGGGCGCTTCCGCCCCTCGAACCAATTGAGAGCGCCCTGGGGCCGGCCGGAGTCGAGACAAGTAGAATAAGGCGGCATTTGTTTCCGTACATCCGCTGTGATAGGAAGCTAGGGCGTGGGAGTTGGGGCTGCTGCCCGTCAGGTTTCGGGCTACAGCGGTGATCGATGGAGGACCTGCCACAGGTGTGTACGTGTGTACCACATCATCAGTGCTACAGATATTGTTCTTCTTTCGTGTTTGTCGTTCGTTCGCCTTTCCTCCCGGTCGGCTCCGTCGGTAGCTCTCGGATAGCACAATTTGCGTCAGCACTACACATGTCAGCACTGCCTTTCACCCTACACGGGTCTGGCTTTTCGGGTATTGCTATGGGCGCAGTGGTGCTGAGGCGAACCGCTGTGCTGACGTTGCCACGGCTGAGCATATTCAGAAATATATTCAGAAAATATTGAAATCAAACCTTAAATGTCCATTTCGCCCACTCCCTCGCCTCCAGCGATTAGGAGACCGAGCATAAGCAGTACTGAAATTGCAGTGGATGAACGTGACACAAGGGCTGGAGCAAGGGCGGGGTTCCTGACTGACTGGTATGAGTGACGGGTGGAGCTGTGCAGGAGCTGCTGGTGTCGGTTGTGCGCGAACTGTCTGCGGAGCAACGGCTGCCATGTCATCTGGTTAGCCACAAATGGCGTGAGGCGGCGCTGGAGGCGCACTCTGAGCTTTCTCCCTCCGTAGCAAGTGCGCTTCCCATCTTCATTCGCATCATTTCTGCCAGGCAGGCTTTGCATTATGTACTTTGAGAAAATGGTAATCGTGGATTTGCAATTTCCTTTCTGCTTCAGCTTATTGTCAATTGTGACACAAACAAATGAAGGGAAACCGGGGGTGCTTGGTAGGACTGGCTTGCCATCTGATTTACTGCTGATTCACCTGGTGTCCATGCTTCAGCTTCCTCGGACGCACTGGTTGCCCTCCTCGCCCGCCTCCCCAACTTGCGCAAGCTGGACGTGGTAAAGTGCTGGCATGTAGACACGGACAGGATGCTGGCAAGCATAGCCGCGCTACACACACTCAATACGGGGCTCATGGAGCTGAACCTCAGCGGACGCGAAGTGACAGGTACTTGTGTGTAATCGTAGTCGTGGCGTGGCTCAACATATCTATCGCTGTAGCCTCTCTGATGGTCGTTTGTCTGTATATGTATAATTTTCTTGGTATGTTATCTCCAGCAGAAACGCGATGCCTTTCGTTTTACGGATAATCTGGAAAGACATTGAATTTTGCATCTCAGCTGCTGTTTAACGCAGGCTGATTATTTCGTTCCAATGCTGGTCGCATCAGTTTCGGTGTGGGTTGTAACCCTCAGCATTCGCATCACATGACAAGACAGCATTCAATGGCCCTGAACGTTAGTTTGCGATTTTTGCTTAAATATTTCACTGCTTATTTTGCCTGTGCCGCTAATGACCTTTGCTTTTTGAGTGCTGCCATTCTGCCAGGAATAAATCGTGTCGTGTTTGTTCCGTAGCCTTGCTTCGTGTTGTTTCATAATTCAAGCTATTTGCTTTGCTACACATGTTTGAGAGATCGGGTTTCTGGCATTAGGCACTGATGGAGCGGGGCTGCTGGGTTGCAGACACGGGCGTGGCGTTTCTGAGTAGCCTTAAAGGCCTCCGCACGGTGGACCTCACCCTAGGCAGCCACCTCATGGCGCGCAGGCTGCGAGACCTAGCAGCTTGCACGGCCTTGCAGACTCTCGTGCTGAGGCAATGCCCTTGGGTATTCTCCCCCCCCCCCCCCTTCCCTCCATACTACATCGATCTTCTCTTATCCCCTGATTCCTTTTTTTTTCGTCTGCTCTCATTTTCGTGTTAGATTGCGAAAGACCAGGAAGAAAACTCGCAATCTCCTTGGAAACCCTATTTCAGTGTTGCGAGTCGGAAATGGCATGGTTCACAACACTCAATCAATGCACCAAACGCTTTCAAAACATGCACATGCTTGGATAGGCCATCACACACACACACACACACACACACACACACACACACACACACGCGCGCGCGCGCGCGCGCACGAGCGCTTAAGAGATACAGAGACAGAAAGAGAGTTTAAGTGGCTGTATTTCTGTGGCCCTTTTACCTACCCAGCATTGAGATTCTTAGACACCGAATCTTCAGCCAATGGGAACGGGATACTCAACTTTTGTCTGCTCCAGGTGGGGAATTTGGAAGCCGAGAGCATAGCTACCTGTAGATCGCTCACTTGCCTGGATATCTCATGCAGCTCTGTCATCGGCCCTGCTGGTTTTGCCGCTATCGCACAACTGCCCTGCCTTACCAACCTCGAGCTTGCGGGGCTGGATAAGCTGGTGGACGCTTCTCTGGAAAACTT
Organism: Tetraselmis chui; assembly: GCA_026401115.1. NCBI lineage: Eukaryota > Viridiplantae > Chlorophyta > Chlorodendrophyceae > Chlorodendrales > Chlorodendraceae > Tetraselmis > Tetraselmis chui. The sequence goes on from JAPMLY010000851.1 coordinate 135,464, forward strand.
GGCTCCTTTGTCGTCTCTGCAGACCCTCAACCTTATGGTGCGCCTTCGTAGCCTGTTCCCCAACAACGTAACCTGATTGAACTTCAACTGGGGCTTTTTGTTGTACCATAATGTAGACGAAAATCAGGTCAAGGAGGTCGGGGTAGACATGCCTAATCACCAACCCGAAAGTCTAGCTAGTGAACGCCCCATAATTCTGAGCATGCCTTCTGTTCTACACAGTTATGCTACAACATCACCGACCTGGGGCTGAAGGCCGTTGCGCAGCTGTCGAGTTTGACAACGCTTTCCCTCGCTGATGTGCGCACACCACACCCCACCCCTAAAATTGTGCAGTGCTGTTTTTGTCAATTCGTGCCTTTACACTGCTTGGCCTTGTTGTTGTTGCTTTTCCCATACCGTCAGGGCTGCGAGGCTGTGAGTAACTCTGGCCTCCGAGCGCTGTCGGGATTGCAGCGGTTGACGTCGTTAAATCTTAGCTACTCCTGCTGGGAGGTGACGCCGGAGGGAATGGAGCACCTGACGGCGCTGACAGCTCTGACGGACCTCAATGTTTGCGGGTGCTATATGGTGCGGGCCATGGCAGGAATGTGGGAACACGGACCGACTGATATTCCGTCATCCACAATTTCGGTGTTGCTTTGATTGCAGGGATAGTGATCTACACGCCCTCCGTGAGTATATAGAAAACATAGTAATGAAGGGGGGGACTGGGTATGAGCGGACACAAACGTTGCCTATTGTTGAAAACATAAATAGCACAATAACAGCAATGGGTGGTAGCGGTACAGGCAACAACCCCTAAAACAAGTGTGGGTGGAACACGGAGGGGAAGCGCTTGCGCAGTGGACAGTTACCGTTCAGATAAGATATCGTTCTTGTTGTGTAGGTTGAGGACAGGGTGATGCCTTATCTGGCGCACCTCACCCGCCTGCAGCGGCTGGACATTAGCGAGTGTGAGCCGTTGACGGACGCCGGCGTTCGACACCTCACTCGGCTCACTGGATTGCAGGCTCTCGACTTGTGCTGGGGCTTTCAGGTACGCCACCATACAGTATCCCCAAACACGCACACACACACACACACACACACACACACACACACACACACACACACACACACACACACACACACACACACACACACACACACACACACACAGCGCTATACTGACCCCTTGCAAAACTTGCCCTGGCCCTGGGACTGCCTTCGGTCGTCCGAAAGCTCCTCCCACTTTTTTGTATTTGATTATGAGCTTGTGAACGAGAGCTGCAAGACAACATTCTGTGGGGATTTGGTTAACACTTAATTCAGATTTCATTTGCATCAGAAGTTATTATGGACATCTTTTGCATTGATAATAGTTAGTGCTGATGATAATAATTACGTCCGGTTCGGAGAGAGGGGCATATATTCGTAAAGGGACATTCGCCCTGATTTGCACTTGTGATCCACCATTGTCAGAGTGTTGAGGTCGTCTTCACTTGTAGTTTTCTCTCCAATAACTGCATTTTCATCTCCATATTAGTTTGCACGTGTTAATGGATGCACAAACTGCATTACGGCAGTGAATTAGTTGCTGCTAATTCTTGGGTTGACGCCTCACATATCTAAGGGAGTAAATCTAAACTATTTATGTGTTTTTTTGCGTCGTGTTTTAGTTCAACGAATATATGTTATGCGAGTCACTCAGGCATGATTGTGCTGCGCTCTGTGGCTCTAAGTTGCGTGCCTCTTCGTACGCGGTAAACTAGAAATCAAATTTGTGGATTTCAATCAATGCGAATGATGATTAGTGTATTCTGTCTTGCCCCCCCCCCCCCCCCCCCCCCCCCCCCCCCCCCCCCCCCCCCCCCCCGCGCCACACACACACACACATACACGCATACTTTCTTCTGCCAACATGCGCATATACCTCCTTTGACTCTCGACCTCCCCATGCTTCCCGTCATGTTGTGGTTGCTCATTACTGTTGGTAGATTACGGACGGAGCGATGGCCGACCTGGCAGCTGCGATGCCAGGCCTGCGCACACTCCTCCTCAACCGTTGTTCATTATTGACGGACGAAGCCGCCGTCGCAATCGCCACTCTGCGTCACCTGCGCGAGCTGCGCCTCAGCCGTGTAACTCAGCTGCGTGACCGCGGGGTGCGCCCCCCCTTCCTTCGTTTGATTCCCCATTACCCACTCCTCTGTGTGTGCGCCTTATACATTCGCTCCTGGTACAATGACTTCCCGTGGCAGAATTTTGACATATTATTGAGATATGCATGAGGTGTTACTGTGCTGAACCAAATGACATACAATGTTTGTGGTTATTTGCTCATTTTAAGATGTATAACCTATTTTTGTTTTTCAATGTTGAAGCAACACAGTCGTTGCGTGGTTATTGGCACTCTGTTCGACTTTCCTCGCTCACATGTCTTGATGTGTTTTATCAGCCCAGCTTGAGAAACAGCAGCAACACTAAACGTTTGTCTCCTGAGCCATCTGAGCAACTTTCATCGGTAGCTTGCAGTCATCCGTCACCTTAAGAAACATTTTTTCAAGCAATAGTAATTAATTCTTCATTTTTTGTTCACTGCTATATCGGCGGACATAATTTCATAACTTTGCCCCATTTGCAACCATTGACCTTTCTACACATACTCGGTACGAGGAACCAAATCCTTTTTCCCTACGCAGCTACCTGAAAGCTGGGCTCTGTGTTCTTTGCTTTGCTGCCGCGGCAGTTGCTTCTCCTGGCGACCTCTCTGCCGCAGCTCACCGCGCTTGAGCTCAGCCGCTGCCGTGTGACCGACGAGGCGTTGCGTTGCGTCGCCAATCATCTTCCGGAGCTACTTGACCTCCAGCTTGTGATGTGCACATCGCTAACCCCTGCCGGCCTCAGTAGTCTCAGCAGACTCACCAAGTTAGAGGTGCGGTCCGCCTCTACCAAGAACTGAAAACATTTAACAAGGAGTATCTCTGAGGAAAAATGAATTAATTGGGGGTATTTCGTATCACATATCGTTGATTTCACATTCTGCGGGTGAGTGACAAATATATTGTATGCTATAATTAATCGGCCTTGACTAAATGAATGTGTGTGTTGCTGTTGATACATTCTGCGTGTCACGTTAATTTCGAGTATACCAAAAGCACTGTGTATGTCTTATTTTCTTTTTTTGTTATGTGTCAATCATTATTGGTTTGGATTCCTTAAAAATGTGAGAGTGCCAAAAGAGGTAAAAAATGTGATGTAATTGGCGATTTGTATTATGTGTCTGCCCTCTTTAATAATGGTCGCCTGATTCGTGCGCGGAACTGCTCGGCGCTACAGAAACTGGACGTATCGGGTATCCCTGTCTGGCAGCGAGCAGACGCCGGATTCGGCGCCCTCCCGAGTATGCCTTCGCTAAGGAGCCTCACCATGGCCGGCGACGGCCCCGGGCATGACAGCCCCACTACCGTCGCTCTGCTTGGCGCTATGCCTGAGCTGCCGCGCCTGGAGGTGCTCGACTTCACAGGAACCCAGGTAGGTACACGGGTACAACTCCCCGTAAAAAGACATGTGGATCACCAAGCTATATTAATGCGATCGTCTTTCAGTAAACTTGTGTTAAATAAATTGAATAATTAATTGATGTGTCATTTTACTTTGATATTATGTTTTGTTAAAGTATAAATTCACGTGTTAACAGCGATATATTAAAAATATTAATACTATACAATATTTGTAATGATATTTTTATTTGATAAATTCAACATCAGAAGGCCGAGTCTCTGGCTCTCCTTTCGTAGCTGACTTCGACAGACGTGCGCAGGGACTCGTTACAGAAGGGTTAATGGCGTTGATAGGCAAGGCGCCCAACCTACGGCAGCTGCGAGTCAGCGAAGGTTCCGGGCTACCGGACGCCGATATCCCCCGTCTTATGAGCAACCACCGGCATCTCTCCGTGCGGATCGAAATTTGACGGCGCGACGACTTCGCCCCTGATAAGCGACTACAGCGCGAACCCAAATGTGAACGCTTGGGAGGGGAGGCATTGGAAGGAATTGCAAGTAGCTACTAACCAACCTGTATTTTTTTAAGTTGTGTATGGTCCCGACGTTGTCACACTCGACACCCCCCAACTGACTTTGGGGGCAGAGGAGCGTGGGCTCGTTTTCACGAGGAGTGCGGTGAACGATGTATAGTGGACGACGAGGGGGATCGCCACCGAACATATAAAAATATGGTTGCTGTACCTCACCTGTTTAAGGCCGGCCCGTCGATGAACTTTGCCACCATCCGCCATCAAAGATGATCTCGAGATGTCAAGCAACTTTATTACCTGTGTGCTTAACGAGTAGTTTGCAGAAGGCGATACCGGTACCCGGGTACTTGCATTTTAACTTTGGAAGAGTGGTTTTTCAAAATGGCCAAAACAACCAAAAAAAGCTGACCGCCTACTGAAAAAAGGCTGTTACGATAGAATGTTTTGTTTTAGGTCCCCACCCCTCAGTTTTACCCCCCCCCCCCCCCCCAACTTTATTTTCATAAATATTCTAATACTTTAGAAGTATCGAGCTACTGGCTGAAAAAGGCTAGTTAGTTAGTAAGTAAGTAAGTAAGTAAGTAAGTAAGTAAGTAAGTAAGTAAGTAAGTAAGTAAGTAAGGCTAGTTGGAAAGGCTCACTACTCCCACAATTTTTTTTCTCTAAAGCTATGCATAGCTGTGTGTATAAGGGTGCAATGTGCCATACGTAAGCAAAAAATGGAGAAGGGGTGGGGCACATTTTGGAATCATGACCATGATACATGAACCATCACAGAACCCCAACCATACGGTGGCCCTAGCCACCCCTTCATGTAGATGATATCATAAGTGCTATTGAGATGCTAACAATCATTGTCGCATGTTGTTGACTAAGTTTTGGCCTACTGCGCAAGGTTGCCTCCCTATCGAGAGTCTTTAACTTCTCCTCGGAATTAGCGTAGGGTTTAGGTGTTAAGGGTACTTTAAAACCTCAATGCTCAATTGCTCGTTCGATACTAGTTGTCGTGAAAACCGAGCGTTGTGTTGGTCCCATGTGTTCAGCTGTAGCGTCCGCTACTTGCGCAATGGCATGACAATGTGCCAGCCGCGACGAAACACTACCTGCTACCACCGGACGAGCTGTAGGGGATTCCCCTCTCAAGCGTGTCGCATCACGCTCGACCCTCGTCTGCTAATGGAGAGCCAAACCTGAAGCACTCGCCAGAAAGTCTGCAGCAGCCTCATGTAGGTTGCCCCGCAGAGTAGCGGTTAACCCATTGACTTCAAGCCGGAACGTCAAGGTCCCGTACATTTTCCCACCGCCAACCATCCACATGAGGGACCGTCAGACGTGGTGCCTTGCGAAGGACGAGGAGCTGCGCCTCCGTCCACAAGTGGATATTGTCTTGGTCGCCAGGATAGGTGAGCGGGGGCCGAGCGGTCGGGGAGGTCACGGTTCGGGTGGGGGGTGCCAGGTTGAGGGTGCAGGCGGCGCAGAGCATTAAGCGTAACATCTTCGACCATACCACGACATCGACCTCACAACATTGTTTGACGGTGAAATGTGCTCTTTGTTTATCTTTACACTCATTCTATCATCTTATTAGGGTATGATAATTTTCCCTTAATGTAATTGTTTACAAAAATAGAAGCGGAGCAAGGCAATGGTCAATAATGAATGAAAAGAGAAAGACGGGGATGAAGGACGAGATGGCTGCCTGCCACAAGCGACACCAACATTAAGCCCGGGGATCCTTTGTCCTCCCGGCTCCGCAATGCTGGCGGAAAATGATCCCTTACATGTATCTTCCAGCCTTGCCAACATGAACGATAAAGCACACGACACCATCGATTGCCATGAAACACCACTTGCCTACTCCGCTACTGACTCCGGGAATGAGAAGCAGCGTGTGAGGACGGACTCCAATATGGGTAGGAACCCTTGAGAGGGTTCCCTATTTGCTAGCCATGCCCGTCCCTCAGGCGATGATAACAATTGTTCCAGACGCACTTAATTAAATGGACTGCGGCTAAAGTAAGATTGCGTGCAAAACAATATTGCAATCCACAAATGATGATGTGTGCCTTGGTCGAGCTGTTTGCCATGTATATTCTGCACACGTGCGACCTGATTAAGCAATGGACCACCGGCTTTCCGATGCTCCTCCTCTCTCACTAACCTCCACCCTCAGGGCGCTCAGGTCGGCCACCTGTTTCGTTAAGAAATGCAAAGCGCATGCATGTCAAAAAATGAAAAGATTATAAAAGGAATAACCAAAGAGTATTGACAACGTCGAGCTACATAATCGCTAGCTCACCAACGCCGCGCGCTGCTGGCTCAAGGTCCGCGCCGCGCCCTCTGCCCAGCGTGAAACCCGGTGCAAAGACTCATGCGAGTCGACAACGGGCGAGTATTGCGCCGGACGGATCACCGTGTGCTCCTGTGCGGTCGACACGCGAGTCGCGATGTCAGTTTAAAAAAATCGATACCACACGAGCAAGCAGGGCGGTATCAGCAGTGAAGGCCCTTACGTCGCTTCTGTCCTTGTAACAAGCTTCGATGGACGCACGGATCGCAGTAAGGTCGAGGGAGGTAGCGGTGGTGAGGCCTTCGTCTGTAACACTTGTCCCATTCGAAAGGCGTCGCCACTCCTGTTTCGACAGCAGCAGGCCGCTAGTGCCGGAGATCCCAGCGGGGTCGTTGGCATTTATACGGCTATTCTCGGGGGCGACGCCCTCCGGAGGCGGCACAGCGAGCCAGGACTGAGTTGATGCGCTTTGTTGATGGCTTTCGACGCTACTCTCCTCCTCGTGCGACACACTTGTTTCCCCCTCCGACGAAACAGTCCGCGACGATGCAGCCGGCGGCGGCAGACTCCGTGACTGCGCAGCAAGTGAAGACAGCGTTTCGATGATAGAGACGGATTATTCGACCGACAGTAAAGATAACACTACGGCAGCAGTGTCAGCGCTCACCGTATGCGCAGCATACAGAGTGTCGTAGAGGGAACGGATCTCCGTCTCGACGCACTGAATCACGCATGCAAACCGTCAGCTGAGTATTCGGGAAGCAAGTCGCTTTGAACTGAGATTAAACAATAATCATAGACAGGTGTATAAATGCGGTGTGATGAGGTACGTTGAGATGGTGGACGACTCGCTTCGCCTCGGACACTGCGATGGCGTCGTTGGCTTCGGCTCTAAGCAACGCAGCTTCCGCGCTCGACGCCCTCCCTTCGGCCGCGACCGCGCGGCCCTCGAGCTCGCCCATCTTTCGGACCGTCTCATCCAGGAGCCCCTCCAATTTGTCGACAGTTGCACGACTCTCTTCCAAAAGCGACAACCCTTCGACACCACATTCCTCCACCCGACCCACGACGGTATCCAACCTAGCTAGCACCGACCCCTCCTTGCTTGGCCCACAGTGACCATCATCATCCCAAGCCTGTGCGCCGAAAGGCCCACCGGCACTCACACCCCGCGACTCCGTTTCGAACAACAGGTTCTCGACTCCACTGTAAGATCGCCACACGAAACATGTATCGGCGTCAGACGAAAGCAAGAAAAAATATCTGAGACGAGTATATCGTATGGCTGATTACGATTCGGTAGCCACACTTGTAAACCACGAAAAATCTGCTTGGGGCTTCATCAACGATACATCCATTCCGTACCTGAATGTCTCCGCGTGCTCCAGTCGACTGATTCTTCGCGCCGACACCTGCACCACTCCCACCACAGGCGCAGTGGGCCCACCGACTACACAACGGTCGACCATTATCGGGGGCCGCCCGTTGCTCCTGCCCCCACGACTCCCCAGTTCACGTGGTGGGCTCATTATCTCCGCCCCCCCCGCCTCCTCTTCCTGCATCGAAGCCTCCTCACTCATCACCTCGCCCGACTGCCCCTCACAGGCATCACCCAACCGCGCCTCCTCTGCGAGTGGGTTAATCCGCCACATGCAGCCGTCGACCCTATTCCCACCAATAACAGATGACACTGCCCGCAAACTCCCCTCCTGATTATCCTCCACCTCCTCGTCACTTTCATGCCGAGCTGAAAAAATCTCCGGAGACTGCCAGCATAAGTTTTCCACAGATACCTCGCAGCACGGCGACCCCAAAGAGCCGACGGGAGCGGATGACGCCGGTGTCGACTCCTCCACCTCAACGTCATCCTCCACCTCTTCGTACTGCTGCTGTTCGTGGCCCCAAGTAGAGACCACCGAGCGCCCTCCCTCCGCAACCCAGTGATGCCCACTCGCCCGCAGCAGCTGCTGCGCCCCATCGCGAGTGAGCTCCACCTGCAGCGCCGCCGCCTCCAGCAGCGCAGCTGCTGTGGACTTCTCCGCCCGCAAGACAGCAGTTGTCTGCTTCTCCGATGCCAGCTGACCCTCAAGCCACTTTACCTGAAATCGCAACGTCATCAAGTGCGCGAAGCGATTCGTAAGCCCACAATTGTATAAATATTTGTTTTCATTTACCTTGGGGAAGGTTCATATGTCGCACAAAGGAATCAAGCAGCACGCAAGAGAGAAGCCGGTGAGAACAAAAGTACGGGTACCTGCTCCACCAGTGCCTTCGCCTCCGAACTCTCCCAGAAAGGGTCGACGCTTCGCGTCGTCGATTCAGGGCGCCGCCCATTAACCGCGTCCCGACTCTCGACCGCCCCCAGATGCTCCGATCCTCTGCCTGCGGGTGTGCACGTCGTCGATGCTGTCCTTCCGCTCGGCGGCGGTAGCAGCCTGTCTTCGATGACTGTATCGGTCAGCCGCTGTACCAAGTGAACCGCAACCTCCGCCTGCTTGCTCTCATTACCCACGTCCATAGACGCCATTTTTTCTTCGTTCCCCACCTGAGGTTGAGGTCCCTTGACGCTCATGTCGAGCTTCGCCTTTTTAACAAACAGCCCATTCCATCACTCACTGCCGCTTTGTTTTCCGATAACTGCGCTGAACTACGAGGTTACTCGTCAACCCGTACCTGTGGCCACCGAGACGCCGAGGGGCTAGTGCCGCCGTAGCTCTGCCTTCGGGACTCATTCGCCTGCCTAGCCCTTACATCTTCGACCCACTTTGCCATGACCTGCGACCATGGATCCCGAGTCTCCTAAGTGCGAGGCTTAGCGGGGATTATATGCAGCTCAGGACGGGGCGTCATGCGCGTATGACCATCGCACCTCGGGTCCCTTAGCTGACCGAGCTCCCGACCCGACGTCCCGGCGCACCGTGGTCCAATTGTTGTATCCGTAAGGCAGCTCTTTCGGCGGCGAGGCCTGCGCTAGCTGGCTTGTAGAAAGGACACTCCGCATCGCTATAGATAGAAAAACGGTGGGCACACCCGATAGTAGTTAGCAATTTAACCTGATATTTTGAGGAAATAGTTTGTAATCAGTGTGCACATCCCTGTGACATCCTGTTGTATCGCATCCGTGCCAAGCTCGGTCGGTTAGCCCGGGTGCAGGACGCGAAACAAAGGCGTAATGTTTTGCTCTGCTTCCTGAAGCTGTGGGGTTGAGTGTGATTTGAAACTCATTTGGCGCGCCCAGTAAAAGCCAGAGAAAAGTAAAGCTGTTCTCGGGTATGACAACGTTACAACAAATGCTGCGTCTTTTTACCTTCGACCACCGTCTTCCCCGTGACGATAGACGGCTCATCGAGAAAGGACGCCGCAGAGTAGCCGTCCACTTGCGCTTCTCGGTAATAGGATTTGCTCCAGACGGACGAAGATACGGACAACGGCTGCGGCTCTGACCCCGGGTGCTTCGCGCCACCTGTTGCGACTGCAGCCGCGAGTGCCATGGACACCGCCTGACTTCCGGCCGCGGCAGTTTCCTGTCGCTCGGCTGGCGGCGTACGCATAAGCGAGTGCATCCTGCTCTATAGAATAAGTGTGAGCGACGGGAGCTTATGGCAATATTTCTACGGCGACCACTGTAGAGGCGCTGGGAAGGAGTGGACCCTTCAAGGTTTATTGAGGTGCTGGAGCCGGTCTGGAGTGCGGCAGACGAAGTGCTGCTTTGCTTTGACCGACTGACCGCTCAATACGTTTACCCGTACATGTAGGTAGTACAATACTGGGTGAGAAAATAGTCGGCGTGCGTCCGCATATATATCGGGGGTAGTTCGGGGAAACGCTGTACCCGTGTGTTCCTACCCACCAGCAATTGCAGTAAGACCCTAAACCCTGAAAACAAGAGGTCGCCTCGAATAATGCCTGCGCCTCAACCTAAGCTCCGGATAGAAAGCCAACATTGGGACGCCCTCGGTTGTCTTAACTACTTTATGTAATAAGTGGTCATGCCTCGACTATTTAATGCATAAAGTCTATCTTTTTGTTTGCCAGAAGTTGATTGCAACCCCCGAGCTTTAGTCTCTAGGAGTCTCTTAGAATAAGGCACTGGCCTAAATTTTGCGTTCTAATTTCTCCGTATATGGTTGATGCAAGAAAGCCCATATAACGTCGAGCGGTTCATGTTGTAAATCATTTTCATTTTCATAATAAATTCACCAACTTGGCATAAAAGTTTTATAATTGGTCGAAGCTGCAAACTTCCCGCCGCGTCGTAGGGATAGGAACATCTTTGATATTGTTGACTTTCGGCGTCGAAACTGAAAGCTTGCCTAACGACACGGTGTAGTCTAGGTACTTTATCTCTTGAAGACCAACAAATCATTTCTTGAGGCGTAACTTCGTACCGTCCTCTTTATGTCGTTGACGTACAAGAAACATGTTCTCCGTGTGCTCTTTTAGAGTTCGACTATAAATGCAGCCATCGTGCAGGTAGACAGTAACGAAGTTCTTGAAAAAGTCGCGGATGTCACTCATCATGCATGCATTGTAACGTAGTAAGAACAGTGAACAAACCGAATACCATGGCGACCCACTCCACTGGTCCGTCTACAGTCTTAAACGCGGTCATGTGGATGTTTTGCTCTCGTACTTAGACTTGCGAGAAATCACACGCAATGTCGAAGTGTGTGTGTGTGTGTGTGTAAAAATCGCGTCCTTTAATTCATCGAGATTGTCATCCACACGCGGAAGTGGGTATGCATATTTACGCGTAACCTTATTAAGGCCAAGATAGTCAATGCACAATCAAAGCGAACCATCAGCCTTGCGCACGAACATACCTAGAGAACCGAAATCACTGCGGTTGGGACGAATCAGTCAAGCTTCCTTGGCGTCTTTCGGGTGACGGTTGAGCTTAGCGCCCTCCACACGTAACAGTTTGTTAAGTCGCTAATGCTTCGTCGGGCCACATGTTTCAATAGGATGGTTCCCCCTACGACTCACTTGTGGACTTGTGATGAACTCACACGCTACAATAACTCCAAAAAGTCGTCGTGAAGTTACGACCGAAAAGTGTTACGGTGTCCTGCAATCAGTTCCTCTCACGTGTGAAATTGAAATTGATATGTATTACAACAAGTACCGATAATTCGGTTGCTGTCTCAAGGCGTACCCAATACTGCCATCTAGGAATAGGGTTTTACGCCGGGGGTTCTCCTTGCCCATCTCTTTCCATCGGCATTATTAACGACATAATGTAAATCATACATGGTCTACATGGACATACATGGTCTATCGCTACGAAAAAATATGAAAAATACAAAGTCGCTATCTCTACGATGCGCGGTCCGCTCCCGCTTCTCGAAGGCGCTGGTCATCCCAGATGGTCATTATGTGCTTGTCGAGTTAGGCATGCCTGACCTAGGCTCGTGTGCGACTCCGGTCGTGCCAAAGTTGGGGGGGGGGGGGGGGGGGGGGGGGGGGGGGGGGGGGGGACGACACGCGAATAAAAACCTCGCGAAGGTCGTCGAAGGCCCCGACCCGATCCACGCACACCCTCGTCCGAGACAATAGCCGCCCCTCCCGTCGCAATTCTCCTCCTAGCATCGGCTTCTCCCTCCCTTCGAGGCAGGGGGGAGAAAACCATAGCCACCACCGGTTGCCGTATGTCGCTCCTCTTGCCTAATCTGTCCTCTCCCGGACGGTTGCCACCTATTTCCGCCACCGGCTGATCCGAGCAATACCGCCCGTACCCTCCCCTTGTAGTTCACGCGGCAGGGGGTCGCCTATATGGGCGGTGTGCTTTCGCGATAACCGTAGCACACCGCAGAAGGCACTCCCATCGATGGTGGGTACCGACGAGGGAAGAGGTTGGGTGGGAAAGTCATATCGGGGCTCCGACCTCAAAGATGCCGGATACAGAAGTTTTAACCGAAACCCTCCGTACATGTCTTTTTCCGGCGGGGGCCCATCTAATATCTGCGCCGCCAGACCGTGCCGCTCCTCTCGCCGCGATTGTCCTACTCGCTACTCGTGTCGAGTTCCGCCCCCATCGATGAGTATGCTCGACCTCATGAGCGTTGGTCGTCGTCGAGCGAGCGCCCTTCCCTAGCGATGCTTCCCCGTTGTCCAACACCCGCATCCCACCACTGATCCGTCCGTACCCTTCTCGCCAAAAAGTATTTCACATGCACCACCCCCGCCTCCTTGTCGGGAGAGTATGTTTGAGTTTTCAATCGCGAAAAATCATATCGGACTGGCCGAGCGGGAGACCTTAGTGTTGGAGTATGGATATTATGTTTTCCAAAACCCTCCGTACAAGCCTTCCCGACAGTTGCTAATCACGCGGATCGCAGCTACCGGTACCTCATTTAGCCCCCGACCGTGCCAGGCTTGGCACGGCTCCAAGATTACAAGCGCCCACCGCGTGGAAGTAGAGGTAGGTGCCGACGGGCATGCTAGCGCACCCTCCCTCCGGGGCAGCCGCCGGCGGGCGCCTCTCACGTGTGAAACTCATTCGTTCGAGATTCGATTCGCGTAACTTTAATTGTGAAGAAGTCATCATTACGTTCTCTCTCTAGGCGCGTCTTGCGCATAAAATTCTGAACTGTAGTAGACGACATGAGAAGACACTCAAGACATTTCTTCTTTGTTTGTGTATACATTAATGTTCCATCCATCTGGATAAAAAAGCCCTATATGCCGAATTTATATGTTGCTTGCTCGTCGCCCAACCACCGTAGACGGCGTTGGTTGATGGCAATTCGTTCAATGCGGATTTATGAGTAGACCCATGTGCCAACATGGGTACATGTGATTCGCTAAATAGATTTAGCGGACGGATCGGCAGACGTAACCCTAGCGACATTGTAGTCGATTAGAGTACTTTTGACTCCGTTAAGCCAATCAGTATCAAAATTACCGTTGCAGTTGGGGGCAGTGAGATAGGGCCGCGACTATGTTGTATTAACTTCGTCGTTTCGAAGACATATCAACAGCTCCACCACGTCAATTTGTGCGGTCGAGATTGCTAAGGCGGGCCATGCCCGTGGCGGCATCCCTCCCTCCCGATGTCCTCAATTAGCGTACGTGCCGGGGCCATTGTCCCCTGCGAGCAAAGAGATGTAAGAGAGCAACACTTTGGCACACGGAGCCCCCCCCTTGCTATATGAATGTGACTTTCAATTTATCGGTATTTCGAGTACGTGTTCAGGTGTCCTGGACGATGGTAGAGTATACTATGATGGCCGTTAGAGGGCAGACGGTCATGTTAGCCGGTACTTGCAGGTACTTACTTTCAATCATTTTCGTAGGGAGGTCCGACCCGAGCACGTTGCCCTCGTAGTTTTGTCCAGTTCCACGT
>JAPMLY010000852.1:0-82091 GCA_026401115.1 Tetraselmis chui
CACTATTCGAGTGGGACATTCCTATCGCAAGTGAACACACTCTTTCCGCAGTCCTTCCTCTTTCCGCAGTCCTTCCTCTTTGAACAACATGTCGTACTACAGCTGTCAGCCTCCAACATTCGCCTTCTTTCCATACACTCATTGTTCTGCATCCTTCACTTGCCAAGTAGTTTCCTCATGTCTACTTGGTTTTCCTCCTCTTCGAATCCATACCTTCCTGCTGCCATCCCCTGTATCGCGAATTAATTGTGAACGAATGCTCATGCATCGGGAAAAATGAAAAAAATAATGGCATCAAGTATGAAATACTTACTGGATGCATCATGATTTTCGCACGTGTCTGTTTAATCCCCGTCCACAGTTCCCGATCTTCCTCCGTTGTATGTCTCCATGCACACGTTGTCCTCCCATTCAATACGGCTTCCTTCCCCCCTCGCATCCCACCCCCCTTTCCCGCCTATCTTTCTTCCTCCTCCCTCCCTCCTCCCCTTCCTTTCCCCCTTCCTTTCTTCCTCCTTTGTTTTGCTTCCCCCCTGCACCTTTCACTGCCTTGCCCCTGGCGTCAAAAGATAAATACATTCTTTCCTGTTTTCCCTTCTTCCCAGCCTTCCTTCAGGTCTTCCTTTATTCATTCCTTTCCATTTCACCCTTAAGTCTCTCCTCCCGTCCACTTTTCCGTCCCTGCCTTTTCTTCCCCTCCGTCCTGCCTTTTAACTCTCCCTCCATATTCCCTTCTCTCCATAACATAGCCGTGCATTTTTTTCATTTAATATCCTAATTTTACAGCGCCCTAAACTCTGCTGCCTGAATCCCTTGTTTCTTCTTTATTTCCAGAGCGCCTGCCCTCACACACCACCATGCCCGGCGGCCTCACCACGGTCACAAGCCCAATCGCGGATGCGATGCTTCGGCAACCCATCACGGGCGGCGGCGACGTGGGGGTGGGGTCGCTGACCGGAGCCGCATCTTTCCGCGCCCGCAAGGTGATGCCGCGGCAGGACAGCAGTCAAAACTACGACGCCGCGGCTCGCGCGGCGGTCCTGGAAGTGGAGGCGGAGAAGGTGGTGCGGCACAGCGCGGAGAAGGACCGCGCGGCGTGGGCGGAGCTGGACCGCATGGCCAGTCTTGGCTTCGCCACGGACTCCCTCTCTGCGCCCGTGCTCATCTCGGACAACGCGCGCAGCGAGGAGCTGCTGATTGGAACGGTGGAGGAGGAGGAGGGGGAGGGGGAGAAGGGGGGTGGGGAGGAGGTGGAGGATGTGGCATTGGGTGCGGAGGGGGTTGAGGGAGGGGAGGGGGAGGGGGCGACGGAGGTGGTGGCGCAGGTGGAGACGCGCGCGCACGTGCCTCCGCCCGGTCCGGGGGCTGCTCAGCTGCGCAAGGTCTCCACGTTTGGCGGGCGCGCAGCGGGGGAGTGGGAGTCGTCTGCGGGTCCGGCACCCGAGCCCAGCACCTCGGCGGGGGAGGAGGAGGAGGAGGAGGACATGGAGGTGCGGAAGAAGAAGCACCAGAATCGAATGAACCGGCTGTGCAAGAAGAAGACAGGCGGGGACGCGGCGCGCGGGGGTGGCATCCGCCGCACCAGCTCCACCAGCACCGGGCAGGAGGCGACGCAGCAGCAGCACGGGGGAGGAGGGCTGTCGCCCAAGTCGATGGAGCGCTCCAAGGCTGACCTAGCGGAGTATCTTCCTTCGGAGGGTGCGGGTGTAGGCGTTGGCGTGGGTGGCGGCACTGGTCGCTCCGCCCGCACTCTCGTCCGCCGCAGTGCGACCGTGGACGGTGAGCGCCCAACGGGGAGGGGATCCGGCAGGTCCTCGTACGCCTGAGCATCAGCTGCGGGAGTACAGAGGGCGAGGAGGTGTTGTAGCGAGGGTCTGAGAGAAAAGAGGCTCGTCGATAAGCGAGGATGGCTTTTGGAGACCTTTCATGTTGCCCCGTATCTCCTCCCTTTAAATTTAGATGCATTTGATGGACACAGATGGTGGGTTCGCCTGGGGAGCAAGTGCCCTCCCCTTTCCTCATCCGCGGGTGTTGTATGCTCAGAGCAACACTTGGAAGGAGTTCTTTCCCTCCGCTTAGACCGGAGGTACCCTCTGGACATGCGGGTAGTGACGCTTGTGGAGGGTGCATGAGAGAAAGGGGTGGGGTCTTTGGGGATGTAGTATGTGCCCAATTGTGATTTTAATGCAAATTGGTAGCTGCACTTAATGACTCGATCGGCTCCTGTGCATGTTGCCATCGTCGAGGGCGATACATGTCGGGGGATAGGGTTATGCTTTATGGTTTTGCGGCTGATATCTTGGGGATGCACAACCCCGCCCATCATACCGCTCCTTGGGACTGTCGGTATCGCTCTTCTGATTGATTGCGTAGCTCCTAATCAATGCATTGGATGATACGATTGGCAGCGCACACCCAAATTTGCGCGCGGTCTTACCGTAAGCGACAGAATACTGACAGCTTACTCACTATAGAGGTGTTACATTCACGACAAAGGTCTGGTAACTATGGAAAGCAGCGGGGATGGATCAACCTGAGTCTCATTGCGGTGGCTAGGCGCTATCCTGAATTATTTCGTTGTAAGTAAAGACACTCAATATAATGACTCGTTTTTGTAGATAGCGCCACTTTAACGGATTGCATCGTGACATCGCATCGCGATGGGATGGGACGGGATGAGATAGGCACATGAAAATGTAAATACGCGTAGGTGTTGCCACTCCGCCTAGATGCCATATCGCGTGCTTAAAATGTGTATTAAAATTGTGTTTTGTCGACGGATTCCGTGTCGAGGCGGCGGCCTACTCCCATCTCTCCCATTGCCGAGAAGTTGAGGCTGGGAGGAGTGCCGGGCTACGAAATTGGCCTTCAGATCTACTTTCGTCCGCGACAAGTGATAGTATGTGTGTGAGAGAGAGAGAGTGGGAGAGAGAGAGACTGCAAGTGTGTAATTCATGCGGGGTGGGTGGGGCGTAGGTCCCATCACCAAGCCACTACCCATGAAACACAAAGCCAAGATGCGCTATCGCTGTTGCATTATTTTTAGAGCACCCACTCGATTTTATTTTCTCCGAACCTCGTGGCGAAATAAAGATTGGGGGCCATAATCCTGGACACTCAATCCTTTGCATTTCCCTCGACCAAACCACCACACTTCCGCGACATGTTCCGAAAGTCCAATGATCGCACCCACGAACCCACCCGAAAGTCCGATGGTCGCACCCACACACGTACCTACCCTACCATATAGTTTAAGCTCCGGGAGGCTGGCCTACTTGTTGATGTTGTCCTTTCGAATTAAGTTAGGCAAGCAATGGGGGGGAGAGGTAATGATCCAGCTAAACCCGATTCATGGTGTCCGCTTGGGTATGCAATCTGCCGTCTTATCATGTGACACAGTAAATGGAGTTGTGTTTTGGTAAATGATTTCCTTCGTTTGCCCGCGCGCGCTTTGTGTGTTGCTTTAGTAGCGCTAATAAGGCCATAATATGATTACTCGTCGGAATATTGATGCGATGTCTTCCACGATTGATATACTGACATGTCACTTACAACAACATCGGATTGTTTTGTTGTTATTATGTGAAGGGTAGCCAGAAATAACCACACAAACAGCGTTTGCAAGCTTACTCGTTTGCATGTAATGTCACAATTTATGAGTTTTGTCTCAAGGTCGGGATAGTCATTGCCCATTTGAATAACAAAACCTTCAATCTATAGTGAATATTCAAAACATTTACTCTCAATTAGTATGTGCGAATCTCGCAATCCATAAAAAAGGTTTACAATCCTGACATCTCATCGGCAGGTTCACATGCTGGGACTATTTAGTTTGCGGGAGACACATGTCGCAGGACATTCTTACAAAACCGATACATACAAAGTGGCGATGGCTGTTTCAACATTAGTAAAAAAGTCAATTATCCTGAGTGGAGGAAAGAAAATAAAACGAACCAAAAGAAAATGCTGAAAGAGGGGGAAAATGGCAGGCGGGAGCCGAGAGTGTTTAGCACCACAGCGAAGAATTTGCAAATATAAAAACAAATAGAATGAAACGCTCCGGGATGAGTGGACGACTCCACGCTCCCCAACAATCATAACGCACGCCTAATACGCAAAAGGTCGCGGGTTCGATCTAAGTATGTAGGCGTCTCACGATCCAATGTGAGCCCCACATTCCACATTGGTTTCGGAGCCGGGCTGCGGTCCGCGGATAGTCCGATGGGGGGCTTGGTAGTGTTGTGGTTCTGTACATATGTAGGATGTGACCACATATGTCAACTGCGGTTTTCCGACGCGTCGGTAGGACGCACGCCATCGTCGGTAAGGTCGCGGGTTTGATACCCGATGAGTCCGATCTAAGTATGTAGGCGTGTCACGCCCAAAGGTGAAACCCCACCTTTCACACAATGTTTATCCAATGATGATCAATCATTGATCATACCGAAGACTATACATCGGGTGATTGATGAGTCACAAAAGGCATATTGGTTGGCGGTTTGTGTGTGTGTGTGTGTGTGTGTGTGTGTGTGTGTGTGTGGATTGCTTAGAGAACTGCGATATCGACAGTGCCGTTGTGTGACGACGTTAATAAATGTTGTTCTTTGGTGACAAAACGGTTTAGCATGAGTGTGGGCTTCATGCTGTGGTTTGGCGCTTTTTCTGATGTGGTATTGCATGTTGCAGTTGGGTTTGCGTTGTGACATCACCACACCTCGTGGCGAAAGAGAGACTGGGGGCATCATCCCGGACACTCAACTATTTGTATTTCCCTCGACCAATTCACTCCACCTCCGCGACATGCTACCAAAGTCCAATGATCGCACTCGCGAACTCACCCCACACCCTCGCATCCACCCTATTGTTTTGTCTTAGCTCCGGGAGGCTGGCATGCTTATTGATATGGTGTGCTTCCGAGTTAAGTTAGGCAAGCATGGGAGGGGGGGGGGCGGGGTTGGGGGGGGCCGGGGGCGATTGTTCAGCTAAACCCGATTCAACAGGTGTCCGCTTGTATGTATGCAATGTGCCGTCTTTTCACATACAATAAGTCAATAAATTTCGCACTTGGTAAATGATTTTCTTCGCTCGCTACTCTCGCGCGCGCGTGTGGCTTTGGGTTTATTTATGTGTGAGAGGCTTTCGCGCTAGTTTACCATATTATGATTACTAATCGAGATATTACTGATGCGATGTCAAAGGTAATTGATGTTAGGATATATGTGTGACGTACAACATCGGACTCTTTTTCTTGTTCTATAAGGGTAACAGGAAATAATAACACAAAACCGATTACATCACCGTACTCGCTGCAAGCGGTGTCACAATTTTATAGTTTTATGGCCCCAAGTTTGGAAAGACTCATTGCTCAGGATCAAAACCTTTCATTTGGACTTTAGCGCAGTTTATACTCTCAATCAAAGTATATATGAACCTCGCAATGCATCGTCAATATATATATATATATATTCCTTTTTTCCATTTTTCCCAGCCTTCCTTCACGCCTTATCTCATTCATTCCTTTCCCTGTCATCTTCAGTCTCTCCTCCCGTCCATTCTTCAGTCCTTTTTTCTTCGCCTCCCTCCTGCCTTTTAACCCTCCCTCCCTATTCCCCTCTCTTCCTAACATAGCCGTGCATATTTGGCCATTAAATCTTCTAATTAAGCGGCGCCCTTCCCTATGCTGCCTGCATCCCTCGTTTCTTCTTTATGTCCAGAGGGCCTGCCCTCACACACCACCATGCCCGGCGGCCTCACCACGGTCACAAGCCCAATCGCGGATGCGATGCGTCGGCAACCCAGCACGGGCGGCGGCGACGTGGGGGTGGGGTCGCTGACCGGAGCCGCGTCTTTCCGCGCCCGCAAGGTGATGCCGCGGCATGACAGCAGCCAAAACTACGACGCCGTGGCTCGCGCGGCGGTCCTGGAAGTGGAGGCGGAGAAGGTGGTGCGGCACAGCGCGGAGAAGGACCGCGCGGCGTGGGCGGAGCTGGACCGCATGGCCAGTCTTGGCTTCGCCACGGACTCCCTCTATGCGTCCGTGCTCATCTCGGACAACGCGCGCAGCGAGGAGCTGCTGATTGGGACGGTGGAGGAGGAGGAGGGGGAGGGGGAAAAGGGGGGGTGAGGAGGAAGTGGTCGGTGCGGAGGAGGGTGAGGGAGGAGAGGGGGAGGGGGAGGGGGCGACGGAGGTGGTGGCGCAGGTCGAGACGCGCGCGCACGTGCCTCCGCCCGGTCCGGGGGCTGCTCAGCTGCGCAAGGTCTCCACGTTTGGCGGGCGCGCAGCGGGGGAGTGGGAGTCGTCTGCGGGTCCGGCACCCGAGCCCAGCACCTCGGCGGGGGAGGAGGAGGAGGAGGAGGACATGGAGGTGCGGAAGAAGAAGCACCAAAATCGAATGAACCGGCTGTGCAAGAAGAAGACATGCGGGGACGCGGCGCGCGGGGGTGGCATCCGCCGCACCAGCTCCACCAGCACCGGGCAGGAGGCGACGCAGCAGCAGCACGGGGGAGGAGGGCTGTCGCCCAAGTCGATGGAGCGCTCCAAGGCTGACCTAGCGGAGTATCTTCCCTCGGAGGGTGCGGGTGTAGGCGTTGGCGTGGGTCCCATGGGTGGCGGCACTGGACGCTCCGCCCGCACCCTCGTCCGCCGCAGTGCGACCGTGGACGGTGAGCGCCCAACGGGGAGGGGATCCGACAGGTCCTCGTACGCCTGAGCATCAGCTGCGGGAGTACAGAGGGCGAGGAGGTGTTGTAGCGAGGGTCTGGGAGAAAAGAGGTTCGTCGATAAGCGAGGATGGCTTTTGGAGACCTTTCATGTTGCCCCTTATCTCCTCCCTTTAAATTTAGATGCATTTGATGGACACAGATGGTGGGTTCGCCTGGGGAGCAAGTGCCCTCCCCTTTCCTCATCCGCGGGTATTGTATGCTCAAAGGAACACATGGAAGGAGTTCTTTCCCTCCGCTTAGACCGGAGGTACCCTCAGGACGTGCGGGTAGTGACGTTCGTGGAGGGTGCATGAGAGGAAGGGGTGGGGTCTTTGGGGATGTAATATGTGCCCAATTGTGATTTTAATGCAAAATAGTAGCTGCACTTAATGACTCGAACGGCTCCTGTGCATGTTGCCATCGTCGAGGGCGATACATATCGGGGGATAGGGTTATGCTTTATGGTTTTGCGGCTGATGTCTTTGGGATGCACAACCCCGCCCATCATATCGCTCATTGGGACTGTCAGTATCGCTCTTCTGATTGATTGCGTAGCTCCTAATCAGTGCTTTGGATGACACGATCGGTAGAGCACACCCAAATTTGCGCGCGGTCTTACTGTAAGGGACAGAATACTTACAGCTTACTCACTAAAACGATTAGAGGTGTTACACTCACGACAAAGGTCTCGTAACTATGGAAAGCAGCGGGGATGGATCAACCTGAGTCTCATTGCGGTGGCTAGGCGCTATCCTGAATTAATTTCTTACAATTGAAAGACACTCAATGTCATGACTATTTTTTTGTAGATAGCGCCATTTTAACGGATTGCATCGTGACATCGCATCGCGATGGGATGGGACGGGATGAGAAAGGCACATGAAATGTAAATACGCGTAGGTGTTGCCATTCCGTCTTGATGCCATATCGAGTGCTTAAAACGTAGCATGTGTTTTGTCAATGGGTGCCGTGTCGAGGCGGCGGCCTACTCCCATGTCTCCCATTGCCGAGAAGTTGAGGCTGGGAGGAGTGCCGGGCTACGAAGTTGGTCTCTTCCCATAACTACTAGCGGCACGCATTTAATTACCCGCCACGCACCGCCGCGATGGCCATGCAACTCGATTTGGGGGTTAGAGTAATGATTTTCGAACAACACACCGCGGCGCGTTGTTCACTGACGTGAGCACGTCTAACGGCACGCCCCAATTATCGTGGGCACACACACTGGATTTGCGGCCCATATTTTTCAGGCCGAAATTCGTGCATGTGCAGGTTATGCACGCCTCTATGCGTGGCTCGGTACACGCAGTGTCGCGACAAGCCGGGAGACTGCTCAACACTGGGTTCTCAGCATGTGTGCACAATTGCACGAGTATCCGCTGAGTGTGTTGCGCCCGGCCGTCTACAGAGCGGCGACACCGAGAATGGCATGTCGTGTGCACTAGGTTTTCTGGCCACGTGCCCGAAAATGCAACTAAGGAGCACGGGCTAGGGACCTATTGGGCTTAAGGGGCGGTTGACTTGGAGTGTAAGCACCCTGGCGCGCGGATCGTTGGCCTTAGAAACTTGCGCATCGCCGGGCGTGAAATATGGCGGGGAGCTTTCAAAGTCCCCTAGCACGGGCCTTTATCTGGCCGGCGGCAAATGGCACGGCACCATGCCATCATGGGGCATGAAATGGGCAACGCCGTTAATAGAAGAAATATAGAACGCTGATTATTGAGCGTTTTGGCGGAGCGGGTGTGCGGGTACCACTTGTCTTAGGGTTGCTAGCCCCGCGCGAATGTGGCAGATTTTGAAACCCTACTAACAACTTTAGTTGGCTGTATGAGGGGTAGGATGGCATCGGACGGCGGATTTAACGCGAAAACCGGCCGGTAGGCGTAGACTATGAAGAAACTTATTTTTCCTTGGGGGTAGGGCTTCTATTTGCAACTTTGTTTGCTCGAATCGGACACCGTACGGCAAAATAAGGATTTTTTAAGCCTCCGAAGATGTGGGTTTCCGGCCCCAATCCCACCCTTGTCGAGCATCTTAACGGCACATGCCATCACTCCCACGTGCTCTCATGTTTGCGGACAACATGCTGGGATCATAAGAACCGCATGTTGTGCCGCCGATTTCGGGAGTACTCACGAGCCAAAGTGTGGAAAATCCGAATTCCGGGGCGCCCGAAACAGGGCATGCCCCGAAATCGGGGTTGACCCGCAAACCCTAATACGTCAGATCGTATCCGTGACATGCCCCATTTGTGCCCCGCTTCCCCCTTTACTTCACCGGCAACACAAGTTTCGGTCCGCCTTTTCAACGAGCTAGAGTACAGTTAAATCCTAAAAACCCTACATGATAAACACCCGCCCTACGCGAAAGGCCCCATTTCACTAGTAACGGCCTTTATAGGACGAGTGTACTTACGTCCCCGACAAGTGATAGTATGTGTATGTGAGAGAGAGAGAGTGGGAGAGAGAGACAACGAGTGTGTAATTTATGCTGGGTGGGTTGGGGGGGCGTAGGTCCCATCACCAAGCCACCACCCATGAAACCCAAAGCCAATATGCGGTACTGCTGTTGCATTATTTTTAGAGCACCCACTCGATTTTGTTTCTCCGAACCTCGTGGCGAAATAAAGATTGGGGGCCATAATCCCGGACACTCAATCCTTTGCATTTCCCTTAACCAAACCACCACACTTCCGCGACACGTTCCCAGAGTCCAATGCTCGCACCCACGAGCCCACCCGGAAGTCCGATGGTCGCACCCACACACGTATCTACCCTGCCATATAGTTTAAGCTCCGGGAGGCTGGCCTACTTGTTGATGTTGTCCTTTCGAATTAAGTTAGGCAAGCAATGGGGGGGAGAGGTAATGATCCAGCTAAACCCGATTCATGGTGTCCGCTTGGGTATGCAATCTGCCGTCTTATCATGTGACACAGTAAATGGAGTTGTGTTTTGGTAAATGATTTCCTTCGTTTGCCCGCGCGCGCGTTGTGTGTGGCTTTAGTAGCGCTAATAAGGCAATAATATGATTATTCGTCGGAATATTGATGCGATGTCTTCCACGATTGATATACTGACATGTCACTTACAACAACATCGGATTGTTTTGTTGTTATTATGTGAAGGGTAGCCAGAAATAACCACACAAACAGCGTTTGCAAGCTTACTCGTTTGCATGTAATGTCACAATTTACGAGTTTTTGTCTCAAGGTCGGGAAATAGTCATTGCCCATTTGAATAACAAAACCTTCAATTTACAATAATTATTCAAAACATTTACTCTTAATTAGTATGTGCGAATCTCGCAATGCATAAAAAATGTTTACAATCCTGACATCTCATCGGCAGGTTCACATGCTGGGACTATTTAGTTTGCGGGAGACACATGTCGCAGGACATTCTTACAAAACCGATACATACAAAGTGGCGATGGTTGTCTCAGCAATAGTAAAAAAGTCAATTATCCTGAGTGGAGGAAAGAAAATAAAACGAACCAAAAGAAAATGCTGAAAGAGGGGGGAAATGGCAGGCTGGCGCCGAGTGTGTTTAGCACCACAGCGAAGAATTTGCAAATATAAAAACAAGTAGAATGAAACGCCCCGGGATGAGTGGACGACTCCACGCTCCCCAACAATCATAACGCACGCCTAATACGCAAAAGGTCGCGGGTTCGATCTAATTATGTAGGCGTCTCACGATCCAATGTGAGCCCCACATTCCACATTGGTTTCGGAGCCGGGCTGCGGTCCGCGGATAGTCCGATGGGGGGCTTGGTAGTGTTGTGGTTCTGTACATATGTAGGATGTGGCCACATATGTCAATTGCGGTTTTCCATTGCGTCGGTAGGACGCACGCCATCGTCGGTAAGGTCGCAGGTTTGATACCCGATGAGTCCGATCTAAGTATGTAGGCGTGTCACGCCCAAAGGTGAAACCCCACCTTTCACACAATGTTTATCCAATGATGATCAATCATTGATCATACCGAAGACTATACATCGGGTGATTGATGAGTCACAAAAGGCATATTGGTTGGCGGTTTGTGTGTGTGTGTGTGTGTGTGTGTGTGTGTGTGTGTGTGTGTGTGTACGTGTGTGTGTGTGTGTGTGTGTGTGTGTGTGTGTGTGTGTGTGTGTGTGTGTGGATTGCTTACAGAACTGCGATATCGACAGTGCCGTTGTGTGACGACGTTAATAAATGTTGTTCTTTGGTGACAAAACGGTTTAGCATGAGTGCGGGCTTCATGCTGTGGTTTGGCGCTTTTTCTGTGGTATTGCATGTTGCAGTTGGGTTTGCGTTGTGACATCACCACACCTCGTGGCGAAAGAGAGACTGGGGGCATCATCCCGGACACTCAACTACTTGTATTTCCCTCGACCAATTCACTCCACCTCCGCGACATGCTACCAAAGTCCAATGATCGCACTCGCGAACTCACCCCACACCCTCGCATCCACCCTATTGTTTTGTCTTAGCTCCGGGAGGCTGGCATGCTTATTGATATGGTGTGCTTCCGAGTTAAGTTAGGCAAGCATGGGAGGGGGGGGGCGGGGTTGGGGGGGCCCGGGGGCGATTGTTCAGCTAAACCCGATTCAGCAGGTATCCGCTTGTATGTATGCAATGTGCCGTCTTTTCACATAAAATACGATATGAATTTCGCACTTGGTAAATGATTTTCTTCGCTCGCTACTCTCGCGCGCGTGTGTGGCTTTGGGTTTATTTATGTGTGAGAGGCTTTCGCGCTAGTTTACCATATTATGATTACTAATCGAGATATTACTGATGCGATGTCAAAGGTAATTGATGTTAGGATATATGTGTGACGTACAACATCGGGCACTTTTTGTTGTTCTATAGGGTAACAGGAAGTAACAACGTAAAACCGATTACATCACCGTACTAAGGCTAGGGATCAAGTGAATTTTGTCGATGTTGATGGTAATGATATTTTGCAACGTCGATGTTGATGGTATTGATATCTTGGATTGTCGATGTTGATGGCATTGATAGTTTGGGATGCTGACATCGATGGCAATTTAAGCCGATATTATCGCCGATGTATCGATATTTGGGACGATATATCGATACATCGGGCTTAAATAATCAATATTTTACAATTGTTCTGATAATTGATGGCATTGATGCTAGCACTACTCCCATCGTGTCGATGTCGATGTCGCAACCTATCACATCGATGGCACTATCACCAATTGATGATGATACTATCGACGATGCATCGATGGCTAATCCCTAGCCTTACACCGTACTCGCTGCAGGCGGTATTTTATAGTTTTGTCCCAAGGTTCGGAAAGACTCATTGCTCAGGATCAAAACCTTTCATTTGGACTTTAGCGCAGTTACTCTCAATCAAAGTATGTATGAACCTCGCAATGCATCGTCAATATATATATATATATATATGCAAAGAATATTCTTGCATATATGTAATATATTATACACACAATCATAGTATATAATCATGTGTAAACTTTGCATGATTATATACTATGATTGTACATGCAAAGTTTACAATCATGACACCTTATCGGCAGGTTCGCATGTTTAGTTTGCGGGAGACACGTGTCGCATGACATTCTTACAGAACCGATATATATAGACAACGAGGCGATGGCTGTCGAAGCAGTAGTATTGAAGTCGATAATCCCGAGTGGGGGAAAGAAAAGAAAAGAAAATGTTGAGAGAAGGGAAAACATGGCAGACATGCGCCAATACATGCTATCCGTAGCAAAGAATTTGAAAAAATAAGACAAATAGAAAGAATCGCTCCTTGATGATGAAACGCTCCATGATGGCCAAAAACGCGAGAGAGGGCAGCGGACATCGACTTTGGTACCGAAAATGAAGTGTATGAGAATAATGAATCAAGCAATTTTCATCAAAACTGTCCTTCCCCAGCCGCCCAACAACTTCCGATTCCCAAGAAGCCTACGACAGCAAGAATGATCAATAGTAGTAGTAGGCGTTGGGACGACAGGGGGCGGCGGGGGCGTAGTAGTGACGGGATTAAGTGGGTTGGAGCAGCCAGCAGGGGGCGCGACCGACAGCTGCGCCACCAAGTCTTCTTCCGCGCCAAAGCCGACAAGCTCACCATTGCCACAAGGTTGAGGGTCGGTGAGGATAGCGTCTCCGGCAGGTGAGTTGTACTCGGGAAGCTCAACAATCCTGGCCAGTACCTCGTCGCGGTTGCTCGTGAGAATGAAGACGGTGAAGAAGAGCACACCGCCAGGGCCACGCTTGAAACTAGTGGCGGTGATCGAGTCGCGCCCGTCTACCACATCCGAGTTGTCTCGTGCGAAACGTCCGAGCCATGTCCTGATGGACGCAACCTCATCGTCCATAGGGACGGCCGTGACGTAAGCTTGCAACATGTGACGACGGCCACTCGGGGGCGGGGTGAGCTCGGCGATGAAGCTGACGGTCGTTAGCTCGGGCGCAACCGAGTCGGAAGAGGAGGACAAGGCGGTGGAGGAGGAGTCGGAGGAGGACTTGGCAGAGTCGGAGACTTGGAAATCGGAGGAGCTTTCCGGCTTGTTGGCGCTGTCGGCAAACACTTGAAATTCGACCTTAGCGCCGCCGATCTTTGTGTGCATGAGCTTCGTTTCGTGCTCCCTCAAGTGCTTCTCGCAAACGACCAGGTCGAAGCCTTCGTCCGACTCGGAGAGCGGCTCCTTTGAGTCCTCCACAGCCTTCGGGCCGGTGAAAGCGCCGCAGCGTCCGGAAGACTTGCCGGCATTCTCGCCCTTGGGGCCGTGTGGACCGGAAACCGCTCCGAGGGCGGCGAATGGGGCGGCCAAAAGCAGAGTTGCCAAAAGCAGCGCACATGAAGAACCTGTGATATCCGGCAAAAAGGGAGTTTGGCTCGGTAAAAAGCAAATCAACTAGTTTCCGGCACATTACTTCTAATCAATAAACGCCCATGTATAATTGACATCTATAATGATACTGCCTAGCTAGTGATAGATAGTAGTTTTTTTTTGATCACAAGAGGAACAAGATGAGCACGGACAGGAAAAAAATGGGAGGGGAAAGGAAAGAGCAAGAGTGACAAGAGGATCACGGAATCCAAAGCACGGCAAATGGAAGCATTACATTGTCCTCATGTATGATTGACTGTATTGTTATAATACACTACAGGGCGCGCGGGGTCCGTGGGGGTGGCAGTAACAGCGCATAGCACAATAATCAGCATGCCCCATTAAGCGTCATTTGTACGTTAGGTTTAGGGTTTATAGGGTTTAAACCTTAACTAAAAAATGAAGCAGAAATGATTCGATAACAAAAGATCGGGGCAAAAATGCTCACTTTTTCGAGTATCACAACAAATACGTAACAAGCAGTACCAAATACAGTACACTGCGAGGAGACACGCACCAGCGCACATACACTGACTCTCTCTCTCTCTCTCTCTCTCTCTCTCTCTCTCTCACACACACACACACACACACACACACACACACACACACACACACATATTGAAATAAGCCCTAAACCTTAATCCCATACTCACTCTCACTCGCAAATGCACACACACATTCATACACACTACAAACCTTCAGAGTATATCAAACACAATAAGAAAATAATATGCAGTTGTGCTTACAGAACTTGTACCACCAGAACAAATTGCTTTCTAGTGGTAAATAGAAAGTAAATTGCTTTCTAGTGCTAAATATAGTCTTTCTTCATCATTGTCATCAAATACAATCTTTCTTCATCATGGACGACATATTTTTGAATTTTGGCGGTTTCAAGGCTTATTTAATAGGAAATCATCCGTGCACATACGCGCAGTACGGGTACTTCAGGAATATGTTTAGAGCTGCACAATCATAATTTATATTAGCACACTACACATGATATATAGCAAAAATACCGGAAATAAATGTCATAGCGATTATCTTCTTTTTCTTATTTGTTGTTTATAAGCAGCTCAGAGATTCCCTCGCGCCGGAATTTAGGGTTTAATTGTTAGGGTTGTATACCCTATATCTAAACTCTTAAGCTTACAAATTAAACCCTAGTGAGGAAATGGGGAATAAAAACACGTACATGTAACCGTGCAAAGAAATTAAAAAGTTGGTTGGGCCTTTCGTTTAATAGTTGTTTCGGTCTGTTTGGTAGGGTTTAGAGGGGTGTAATCTGACATACTCGATACCCAACATATACATACCGTCGCCTTAGCTATATAGTGCAGTGAATCTGTGACGTTGCACGCTCCTGGCCAGGCTGTGCAGCAGCCAAACAAAAAAAAAAACCTGGACAACGACAGATTTTCATACTTGCACTACTGACCGAGTGACCGACGAGCAATGTTCTGTCCCTTTGATATAGGTTTAGACTTGTATCGCCCCGATACCGCCGGACTACGGATACGCCCACTCGCGGAAAAAAAAATATTTAGCTACACGCTACGAAGCGGGAGGCGCCCGGAGTAAAAGCTAGCAATAGTAGGGATGCATGATGACGAGCGCATATATAAGAGTGTAGGCGATGGAGCACGCACGCACGCACCGTAGCGGCGTGCCGTCATCTTCCCGCCGGACTGTGTAAGGCGGCAGTATATGTACTGTTGCTGGCCTCGCGGTTAGCTGGAGCAGTTACAGTCGACAGCAGCAGCAGCAGCGTTGATTCCCGTATGGCAGCTTGTCGTAGTGTGAGCGGCGTTCGGACGAATGTTCAGGAAGGGGTGAGCAGTCAGTCGAGAGACGACTTATTACTGTGCAGACTGGGAGATGTCGCGCGTCGTTGGTTTTGCTGACGGTTGTGGTGTGATGAGGTGCACACCAGGCGCGCGCCTATTTGTAGCCCTTCTTCGCCCGCTCTAACCGACTGCGCGGCGAATAGTGGGGGGCGGTGGGGGGCTGGTAGTACTTTCCGACAGTACTTGCACCGTTGCATGTCCGTTGCTGTCAGTTATTTTATTCGACGCGGACCGATCACCCGCATAGTACTTAATGCGTTGCAAAGTGGTACGTAATAAATAGAGACGCAGTAGAGTCATTAAATAGCGATTTTCCCTACAGCACTATTTCAAATTGGCGTTGAAAAAACCTGCAATATAAGACTAATAAAGGTACAACTCATTTATGACGCGGCGGAAGTATCATTGACATATAGTACTTAATGTGCTTCAGATTGGTACGTAATACGTTGAGACACAGGGTCGTTAAATAGCGACTTTCCCGATATTTCGCATAGTAATATTCCAAATTGGCGATGAAAAAGCCGGCAAATGATAATAATAAGGTTTAGGGTTGTCAGGCCCCTACCGTCCCCCCTCATCGGGGGCGCCCATGTCGACCACGCCTAGTTCTTCCCCGCCCTCCCTCCCTTCTCCCTGCTCGTAGAGGGGAGACATGGGAGGGGGGTGGCTTTGTGCGTCCTCTTGCGATATATGTTCCTCCCTTGGCCTTGTTATGGCCGGCCAACGGGCCGTTGACCGGCCTTCGTGTCTTGTTCCCGGGCCGCCCCGAGTGGCTTCCCCCTACCCTCTTCCTCCTTTCGCCCGGTCCTTCCTGTCTAGGCCTTCCCGTCGTGACTCTGCTGCTCGTCGTGCCCGTGCTACGGTATGTGCGTCGACTGTTATGTGTCCTCTTGTTTCCCTTGTCCGCACTTCCGCATCGGGCCACCTCGCCACTCCTCGTCAACATGCGCGACGCCCTCTTCATTCCGCTTTGTCTTTACCCCCCCCCCCCCCCCCCCCCCCCCCTTGTGGCTCTTGGGCTTATGTCGTACGCGCCACTAGTGCGCCTGCTACACGTGCCGTCCGTCATCCCCTTACGAGTCCGCCCGAGTGTGGGGGTGCGGGTTTGCCGTGCGGCGGGCTGCTGGTGTTGTTGCGGGTGGGCGGCGAGAAGCACTTGCCGCTATTGGTTCGTTGGAGGCTGCCGGTACAGGTTGGCGCACGATTGAAACAACATGCGGACATAGGGCTACTGATGATGGTGTTGTTGCTGCCGTTGCTGCCGCTGCTGCGCTGGTGGCGTTGCGGTTGCCGATTGGCGGTTAGTTGCTGATGTTGGTACTAGTGGGCACATGGCCGCAACTAGGGGTGTTGATGTTGATGGTGTTGCTGCAAGAGTGCAAGGGGTGTTGTTGGTGGTGTTGTTGCATGTGCTTGTGCTATTTGGCGGTCGGATGTTGCTGTTTTTGCTCGTGGACAACGGGTTGCGGCGGCATGGCCTAATGGTGCTGTCGCCGGTGGTGGTGTTGGTGTTGTGGCAACTACCGTTGTTGGTTCGCGGCCAGATGTTACAGCTATTAATGGTGGGCGGAGGGCTGCAACAGGAGGTGTTGTTGTTGTTGGTGGTGATGTTGCTGCTACTTCTCCTAGTGGTAGTGGGGGTGCTAAATGTGGGGGTTTTGCAAATGGTGGTGTTGGTTGGCGGCCGGTTGCTGCTTCATTTACTAGCGGACATAGCGATGTTGCTTGGAGGGCGGTTGGTGATGTTGTTGTTGGTGTTGTAGTAGCCACTATAGTGCTAGTTCACGGCCAACTGTTGCACCTGATGATTGTGGGCAAAGATTTGCGCATGGTGGTGCTTATGGTGGTGTTGATGCTGACTTTCACATTTGCATGTCCGTTGCTGTCAGTTATATTATATTGGACGCGGACCGATCACCCGCATAGTACTTAATACGCTGAAAAGTGGTACGTTATAAATAGAGACGCAATAGAGTCATTAAATAGCGATTTTCCCTACAACGGCGCCCGCCGGCGGAACAGCGGCGGCGGCCCCGGAGAGGGGTGCGCTCGCAGGCCCGTCGGCACCTACCTCTACCTCCACGCGATGGGCGCTGGTAACCCCATAGCCGTGCCAGGCCTGGCACGGTAGGGGGCTGAACGAGGTACCGACAGCTGCGATCCGAGGGATCGGCAGCTGTCGGGAAGCCATGTACGGAGGGTTTTGGAAAAACATAATATCCGTACACCGGCACAGGGATCTCCCGCTCGGCCAGTCCGATATGTCTTTTCCGCGACTAAATACTCGCAGATACTCTCCCGACGATGGGGCGGGGGCGGCGTTTGCGAAATATTTTTTGGCGAAGAGGGGTACGGACGGATCAGCGGAGGGACGAGGGTGTTGGAGCTGGCGGCGGAGAGCTGGGAAGCAGCGCTAGGGCACGGCGCTCGCTAGCAGTCGCCAGCCCTGCGAGAGCCTTAGGTCTCCCCTGGGGGCGAGGCTTGTTGCTACGCAGGACGGAGGTTGGTCGCAGCCTGA
This sequence comes from Tetraselmis chui, assembly GCA_026401115.1. Lineage (NCBI taxonomy): Eukaryota > Viridiplantae > Chlorophyta > Chlorodendrophyceae > Chlorodendrales > Chlorodendraceae > Tetraselmis > Tetraselmis chui. Next base: position 17,944 of record JAPMLY010000852.1, read on the forward strand.
GGAGCGGCACGGTCTGGCGGCGGCGGTCATTGGGATCGCCCGCCGCCGGAAAGCCCGGTACGGGGGGGTTTTGGAAAAATTCCCGTACCCACCATATTTTGAGGACCGGCGACTCGATCCATGTGTTCTTCCAACCCCTTCCCTAGTCGGTACCCGGTTATCGAAAGGCTGCCTCATGCAGTGTGCCTAGGGTTATCGTAACGGCACACTGCTCGTAAAGGCGGCCCCCTAACAACGTAAACCATTGGGGGAGGGCACGGACGGCCAGAGCGCGATCAGATAGGTGTTGAAAAAAGACGGGGAAAGGACAGGGGACAAGAGAAAATCTGGCTCGGGGGCAGGAGAGCCAGCCGGACACCGTCTGCATCCTAGTTCTTTTCTCTTCTCAGCCCCCGAAGGAGGAGAGAAGACTCGGCTAGGTGGCGAGCTGCGTCGGGAGGAGCGGCTAATACCTCGGGCGGGGTTGAGCACGGATCGAGGCGGGACCGACGACGACCTATGCGAGGGGGTTTTTCACCTGCCTTTCCCCCCAAGCTCCGGCACAACCGGAGTCGCACATGAGCCGAGGTCAGGCAGGTTCGCCTCGACCAGCTCAAGCAAAACAGCCTTGCTGATTAGCGACCCCGCAGCGGCTGGAGCAGGCCGCGATCGTGGAGACTAGCGACATTTTCTTATTTCATGCTATATCCAAAAAAATTACGTATAGATCAGAAAATAATCAATACATGGATACGGGTATGTTTTAGACGGTATCGTTACTGCCATTGGAGAGGTTGAGATTAGTGGTTCAACGGTCTACCTCACGCTTCTAAGTCCAGCTAGGCATAGCATAAGGGGGGGGCCAGAGACTCCAGCCGGTTTTAGTGGTATTGGAGTAAAATATTTCAATTTCAACTTCCCTACAACACAATTTCGTTAAACAGTACTTTCTTACAAGAAAAAATCAGTGGAGGCCACCAAGCAAAAAGAAAAAAAGAGGAAAAAAAACCTAAGCCCGAGGAACATGAAGGCATACCACAGCGTCAGCACTGCCCTCCTGAAAAGCGTCGCGGGGATAGGAACCCACAGTGCTATGAAGATCAACAGAAAGACGTTGCATGAATGCACGTCGCACATCCCCCACTAAGCGCCGAAAAGGAACAAAAGTAGATCGACAAACGAAATGTTGCATACGGACATAAGTGTTAGAGTGCAAGGAGCGACACTCAGCAGCACCAATGCTAGGGAAGCGACGAACACCGACCAAAATAGCGAGGCGATCAACCAACTCAGCCGCCATCGGCGCCAACCGGCCCCCATCCTCTATGGCGAAGGGATAGTAGTCATGGATCGATTGAACCGAGGGCGTGCCAAGCAAAGCAAAAGTGCGGAGGTCCGCTTCAAGTTTGCCATGCTGAGCTCCCAATGTAAGGCTGCCAGGGAGTGGGAGACGAGCACCTATACGGGGAACATTGGTGTTCGTGCGAGTACTTGTAACCGTCACATTAACAACAAGATGACGGTGCGGAGCCATGAAGTCTAACCAAACCACATCCCCATGGCGATCTCGAGAAGCTCCCGACCGAATACGGCGGACCTCCAACCGCAAGTCCCGGCCCTTAGTAGCCCACATTCAAGCATGAACTATTCAAGCACGTGGACAACGTCCTCTAGCTTCCAAGTATTTTCTTCCCGCAATCACATATTCCAAGGTTGCATTAATACGGCAAGCGAAGACGAGTGGCTCTGTCTTGCCACCAAGATGTGTGGGTAAAAAAATGAAGAAGAGAGGTGTATATTTCCGTGACTTGGGTTTTTTTGTGAATATCACCGCGCAATGATTCTTCATCTCCTGCGTTTGGGTCTCCATAAACCGTAAAACGGAAAATGGGACTGAACTGCACATATTCAGCAACTGTCTCTCCTCTTGCCGAATTACCATACCTCTTTTTTCCAGCCCGCGTGTCTTTGGTATTTCATATTTATCGAACTGAGAGGCCAATTCGCTAGTGTTGGATGCACTAGTTTAGCTTTTTGAATGCGCCCCTTTCCTTTTGGCGGAGCAGGGCCTGCCGCCCGCGAGCCTGGAAAAGGTGGAGGACCCGGCGCTGAAGGAGTTTATCAACGTGTGCCTGGACCGCGACAAGGAGCGGCGGCCCAGCGCGGCTCGCCTCCTGAAGCACCCCTTCCTTCAGAACCTGCAGGTTGATGGGGAGAATGGGGAGGTGGCTGAGGGGGAGGCGCGCGGCGGGCTGGCCAACGGAGCTATCGCCCACAGCAGCGCGCCGGCATTGACACAGCTATCTGCAGTGGCGCAGCAGCAGACCACAAGCGTGAGCAGCTTTGACTCGGGGGAGCTTATGGGGCCGATGGACGGGGTGCCTGGGACGGGCACGGCGGTGGATGAGCCGGAAAGCGGGGAGGACTCTCTGCACGCGCGGCAGTCACGCAGCTGGCGCAGCCGTGGGAGGAAGCACATCATGAACGACATCAGCAGTGCGTTCACGAGTCAGTCGCCGCCGTCGGAGCTGAGTGCGGGAGTAACTGGCAGCAGCCCACGCGGGCGAAGGCTGTCTGGTAACCACCGCCGTGCGCCCTCCTTTGGCACCTCGTTTGGCCCGGCTGCGCCCATCGGGAACGACGTGTTTCAGATCATCTCAACGCCGGGCAGCGGGAGCAAGTTTCAGGTGGTGGTGAGCGGGGATAACGGGGAGACGGGGGAGGATCGGCTGGTGGAGCTGGAGATAAGCCTGCTGCTGCCGGAGGGGGAGCTGGTGGTGAGCCCGGTGGATGGGATGCCCATCCGCAAGTTTTGCTCCTTCCCCGCTGAGCCCTACGAGGAGGACTACTCGGACCTGGTGGACGAGTTTCTGGAGAGCATCGGCATTTCGATGGAGGACGACGCGGAGCGGACGGAGGCGGTGACGGAGATGCGCAACAACCTGCTCAACGCCACCCGCGGCGCCATCATGCAAATGTCCGGCGGCCTCTTCCTCGCAGGTCAGCCCCAATCCCCAACCCCCCCCCTTCCCTTTCTTATTCCTCCTCTCATTAAAATGAATACAATGTTTCTCTATCAAGGGTCAATTATTAATCATAATGAGGGTAACATATCTGGTGACTGAGTCGCAAACGGCATATTGTGTGTGTATGTGTGTGTGTGTGTGTGTGTGTGTGTGTGTGTGTGTTTGTGTGTGTGTGTGTGTGACAATTGTTGAGAGAGCTATGATATCGACAGTGTCCCTTTGTGACGACGTTACTGAATGCTGTTACTGGGTGGCAGCACCGTAAATCGGGAGTTTGGGCTTCGCACTGTGATTTTTGGCGCTTTTCCGGTGGTATTGCATGTTGCAGCTGGGTTCGCGCTGTGGTGGTAGTGACACTTGAATGTGTGATTTTGACAAGAGCGGGACCAAAATGGCGGTGTTGCTATGTGGTGGTGGTGATGGTTTCGTGTAGTTTTCGTCCGCGTTGCTCTCTATACGGGCCGTCGTCTCGTATGTTCGTCGACTATGATGAGGGATATCTGAGAACATGTTGTCTGTCACCAAGGCACGATCGCATCCCGGTAGTTCCATGAAATGCTGGTGTGATGCATTGGTGGTATTTTCGATCGTACCTACTGCATATTGTGTTGCTTCGTCGTCGGGAATACACGCCTCTCTTCCGCAGCAGCAATTGTGCTTATCATCACCGCACCGTTCAGTCACGTGTTGTTTTCCGTCTGAGGTGTTTTGAGTTGCCGTACCAATAATGTTCCAAACCGCACATTATGAGCCCTTCCGTGATGTGGAACTGACCGAGGCGGCGTTTGTTCTTCTCCCGTGCAGTCTCTCCGCGCCTGGCGCCGCACCTCGCAGGCGGCTCACCCATGAGGCAGGTCGCAAGCGCTGGTGACGCCGAAGAGACTCCCCAAGTCATGGGTTTGTCCCTCTCTTCTTTTCTCCGCTTCACACCACCCTCCTCTCCTCGTCTCCATGACCCTTATCGAGAATTTGTCAAATCCTGCAGTATCTTGTCCGTGGGACATTCCTATCGCAAGTCAACACCCTATGTTTGCATTACCTCCTCTTTGAACAACATGTCATATTGCAGCTGTCAGCCTCCAATATTCGCCTTCTTTCCATACACTCATTGTTCTGCATCCTTCACTTGCCAAGTAGTTTCCTCATGTCTACTTGGTTTTCCTCCTCTTCGAATCCATACCTTCCTGCTGCCATCCCCTGTATCGCGAATTAATTGAGAACGAATGCTCATGCATCGGGAAAAATGAAAAAATTAATGGCATCAAGTATGAAATACTTACTGGATGCATCATGATTTTCGCACGTGTCTGTTTAATCCCCGTCCACAGTTCCCGATCTTCCTCCGTTGTATGTCTCCATGCACACGTTGTCCTCCCATTCAATACGGCTTCCTTCCCCCCTCGCATCCCACCCCCCTTTCCCGCCTATCTTTCTTCCTCCTCCCTCCCTCCTCCCCTTCCTTTCCCCCTTCCTTTCTTCCTCCTTTGTTTTGCTTCCCCCCTGCACCTTTCACTGCCTTGCCCCTGGCGTCAAAAGATAAATACATTCTTTCCTGTTTTCCCTTCTTCCCAGCCTTCCTTCAGGTCTTCCTTTATTCATTCCTTTCCATTTCACCCTTAAGTCTCTCCTCCCGTCCACTTTTCCGTCCCTGCCTTTTCTTCCCCTCCGTCCTGCCTTTTAACTCTCCCTCCATATTCCCTTCTCTCCATAACATAGCCGTGCATTTTTTTCATTTAATATCCTAATTTTACAGCGCCCTAAACTCTGCTGCCTGAATCCCTTGTTTCTTCTTTATTTCCAGAGCGCCTGCCCTCACACACCACCATGCCCGGCGGCCTCACCACGGTCACAAGCCCAATCGCGGATGCGATGCTTCGGCAACCCATCACGGGCGGCGGCGACGTGGGGGTGGGGTCGCTGACCGGAGCCGCATCTTTCCGCGCCCGCAAGGTGATGCCGCGGCAGGACAGCAGTCAAAACTACGACGCCGCGGCTCGCGCGGCGGTCCTGGAAGTGGAGGCGGAGAAGGTGGTGCGGCACAGCGCGGAGAAGGACCGCGCGGCGTGGGCGGAGCTGGACCGCATGGCCAGTCTTGGCTTCGCCACGGACTCCCTCTCTGCGCCCGTGCTCATCTCGGACAACGCGCGCAGCGAGGAGCTGCTGATTGGAACGGTGGAGGAGGAGGAGGGGGAGGGGGAGAAGGGGGGTGGGGAGGAGGTGGAGGATGTGGCATTGGGTGCGGAGGGGGTTGAGGGAGGGGAGGGGGAGGGGGCGACGGAGGTGGTGGCGCAGGTGGAGACGCGCGCGCACGTGCCTCCGCCCGGTCCGGGGGCTGCTCAGCTGCGCAAGGTCTCCACGTTTGGCGGGCGCGCAGCGGGGGAGTGGGAGTCGTCTGCGGGTCCGGCACCCGAGCCCAGCACCTCGGCGGGGGAGGAGGAGGAGGAGGAGGACATGGAGGTGCGGAAGAAGAAGCACCAGAATCGAATGAACCGGCTGTGCAAGAAGAAGACAGGCGGGGACGCGGCGCGCGGGGGTGGCATCCGCCGCACCAGCTCCACCAGCACCGGGCAGGAGGCGACGCAGCAGCAGCACGGGGGAGGAGGGCTGTCGCCCAAGTCGATGGAGCGCTCCAAGGCTGACCTAGCGGAGTATCTTCCCTAGGAGGGTGCGGGTGTAGGCGTTGGCGTGGGTGGCGGCACTGGTCGCTCCGCCCGCACTCTCGTCCGCCGCAGTGCGACCGTGGACGGTGAGCGCCCAACGGGGAGGGGATCCAGCAGGTCCTCGTACGCCTGAGCAGCAGCTGCGGGAGTATGGAGGGCGAGGAGGTGTTGTAGCGAGGGTCTGAGAGAAAAGAGGCTCGTCGATAAGCGAGGATGGCTTTTGGAGACCTTTCTTGTTGCCCCGTATCTCCTCCCTTTAAATTTAGATGCATTTGATGGACACAGATGGTGGGTTCGCCTGGGGAGCAAGTGCCCTCCCCTTTCCTCATCCGCGGGTGTTGTATGCTCAGAGCAACACTTGGAAGGAGTTCTTTCCCTCCGCTTAGACCGGAGGTACCCTCTGGACATGCGGGTAGTGACGCTCGTGGAGGGTGCATGAGAGGAAGGGGTGGGGTCTTTGTGGATGTAGTATGTGCCCAGTTGTGATTTTAATGCAAATTGGTAGCTGCACTTAATGACTCGATCGGCTCCTGTGCATGTTGCCATCGTCGAGGGCGATACATGTCGGGGGATAGGGTTATGCTTTATGGTTTTGCGGCTGATATCTTGGGGATGCACAACCCCGCCCATCATACCGCTCCTTGGGACTGTCGGTATCGCTCTTCTGATTGATTGCGTAGCTCCTAATCAATGCATTGGATGATACGATTGGCAGCGCACACCCAAATTTGCGCGCGGTCTTACCGTAAGCGACAGAATACTGACAGCTTACTCACTAAAACGATTAGAGGTGTTGTGGCGGTTAGCCTCTGAAAGCTAAACGCTAGCACAAATCTGTTCTAGTCTGTCTAGTTCTTTCTGTCGTTGCAAGATGGCAAAATGAAGTTGTCGAGAGACGATGGTGAAAGATGTTTCACTGCTGTACTTAGGCAGTAGATGTTGTAAGTGAACAATGGAATTGTTAAATGGTTCTGTCACCTCCCTCTACTACACTGGGCTTAAATAGGTTTCTGCCCAGATTGCTTACGCCTGCAAGCTACGCTTACGTGTCAGGCGTTAGGGCTGTCTAACCGTCGTCATCTGTCTCGAGACGCGGCCTGCCTAGCATTGGGTTTCACGACGCGGCTCCTTTTGCATTGAAGAGCTCGCTATGGCGCGTCATCTGGCTAGTTAGATTAATTATGCATCTCTGTACGTACCGGGAGGTACAGGTCGTACTGTAGCATCGGCACCCTTGTAATATTGCAGTAGCGATGTACCCACGTTTATACGTCCATCTTGTGGAAAAGCACGAATTGGAATCCGTAACGAGTACCAGTACAATGTCCTGCAATGTACTGTTGCAGGACTGTACTCGTACCGTCCCCCTCTTGACAGATCAGTGAGGCCGCCGCGAGGCAGACCTCCGTGGTTCTTGGCTCCTTTAGTGAAGCAGTTACTTGGACTCAGGAATGCGCGCTGGGTAAGCGTGCATGTAATCGGTGTACGCCTGAGTCTTGGCAAACTTGTGCCATTGGGGCGTCTCCAAGAATTTTTGTAACGCGATCGTCCGGTGCACCTCGTTCAACCGGTGCCAGACAGGTGGAATGTCGTCATCACTGAAGTGCGTCATGAAGAGCAGATATTTGCCTCGTCGCCCAGGTAGCGACTTGATGCACACAACAGAGATATGCGAGACATCAAACTCCTCGTCGTCTTCTTAAGGTACATGCACCGGGACAGCTGGTCGTAGTGGAGCGGTAGAGCAGGGTCGCAAGTTGTTAACATGGAACACATGATGTAAGCGTACTGTCGCTGGAAGTTTCAACCTGTAACTGTGTTTCCCAATCTGCTCCTCCATTGGAAAAGGGCCGAGCTGTTTGTCTCTGAGTTTCCGGTTCGGTTGTCCTCGCAGAAAAAGGTTTGCTGTGACGACTGACACCTTGTCTCCTTTAGCGAAGTGTGGCGCTGTAGACGGTTCTGTGCGTTCATGCATCTCATCCTTGTGTAGCTGTAACACTGAGCGTACCATGGTGTGTACTTCCTGTAACAATCTCAACCGTTCTGTTGCGTCTTGCGAAATTGGAATCGATGGTCGCATGCTGAATAGCAGGTCAGGAGGCTCCTCAGGTTAGAACCCAAAGTTAGCCTCGAACGGTGTGTGCTTAATTCCGAGTGCACGCGAAGCGTTGTACGCGAATTCCACTTGCGGTAAAAATGTCGTCCAATCAGAGCCATCATAGCAACAGAAGCAACGAAGAAGCTGCTGAAACGTGCTGTTTACGCGCTCTGTCAACCCGTCCGTTTCTGGAGGTCGATTGGAAGACATGTTCAGACGCGTTCCGAGGCGTCTCCAAAGTGTTTGCCAGAAGGCACTGACGAATTTCGGGTCGCGGTCGCTGATCAGCACACGGGGCAGTCCATGTAAGCGGTGGACTCCCTGTAAAAACAAAGTTGCAGTTTCTTCGGCAGTAATCGACTCTGTACATGGCAGAAAATGGGCCAGTCGAGTTAGATGGTCTACTACAATCAGCACATTGTTAAAACCATTGCTCTCAGGCAAGTGTTTCAAGTAGTCAAGACCAACTGTGTGCCACGGTCTGGGTGGAAAAGGCAGTGGGTAAAGAGTCGCAGCCATCTGCGGTGGAATCTTTGCTCGTCGGCATACGACGCAGCGTTCACAGAAATCTTTCACATCTTGGCGAATTCGTTTCCACCAGAATCTGTCGAGTGCTTTAGCAAGAGTGCTAGCAACTCCTCTGTGACTAGCTGACGAACTTTCGTGCAGCTGTGTGATCAATCTCAGTCGGAGCTCAGATTTCTGTGGTATACAGAGGCGATTGAGGCGCCAAAAGTATCCGTCTCTGGCTTCAATCCGACTGTCTTTCGTCCACTCACCCTCGTCCCCATAAAACGAGTCTTGTGAGAACCCCTCGCGAATGAGATCAGCAAACTCAGGGCTCAGCTGCAACGCGTTAACAGTCAGTAAATTTAACTGCGCGTCTTCAAACAACAACTGGGACTTTCGTCGTAATTCTCGATCTGACGGAACCTCGCCATCCCAAAACAAGGGTACTGTGGCTTGAGGTACGAAGTCTGGACGCCGGCTTAACGGGTCAGCTTCGTTCAGAGCTTCCTTGCGATATGCAAGTGTCATCGAGCCCACAAACGGTTGCAAATCCCGCAGGTATCTTGCTTGCCGCTTGTTCAGCATGTTGTTCGGTTGCCTGAGCGGATGTCGAAGTGTGTCGTGGTCTGTTACGACAAGGAACTTAGAGCACCCTTCAAGATAGCACCTCCAATGCTTGACAGCTTCGCATACGGCCAAAGCTTCTAAGTCGTACGCAGAGTAAATGTTACCACGCTCAACTGGATTCAGCTTACGCGCCCAGTAAGAGACTGGTTGAAGACCTCCTCCTTGGTCTTGCAACATGACTGCTGCAATCCCCACTGTCGAAGCATCTGTAGCCACGGTGAACGTCGCATCCGAGCCGACCTCCGGAAGGATCAGGCATGGCGCGGAAATAAGCCGTAACTTGAGAGTCTCAAAGGCTTCCAAACAGGCAGGCGTCAGCGCAACCTTTTGTGGTTGGGACTTCCGCACTAAGTCCTTCAATGGAGCCGTAAGGTCGCTAAAATGGTGTATGAATCTGGCATAGAAGTTGCAGAATTGTACGAAACTGCGAACCTCCTTCTGCGTCTTGGGCAGAGGCCTGTCTGCAACGGCCTCGACTTTCTTTGTGGAAACCGAAATTTTACCGGCTGACACAGTATAGCCCAGGTACTCTATCTCTTGCAGTCCGAAGAAGCATTTTTTTAAGGCGTAATTTCAAGCCTTCTTGCTTAAATCGCTGTAGCACGAAGCGTAGGTGCTCCAGGTGCTCCTCCAGAGTGCGATTGTAGATACAGACGTCATCGAGGTAGACTGTCACGAACTTATGTAAAAAGTCGCGAAGTGTGTCATTCATCATCCTTTGAAATGTAGCCGGCGCATTGCACAGGCCAAACGGCATGGCGACCCATTCCATTAAGCCATAAGGGGTCTGAAAAGCCGTCTTGTGAACGTCCTAGTCACGCACTAGAACTTGCCAGAACCAAGAGGCGAGATCGAGGTGTGTGTAAAAATTTGCATCCTTAAGTTCATCCAGAGTGTCATCCACACGCGGAAGTGGGTAAGCATCTTTACGCGTAACCTCGTTAAGGCCACGGTAGTCAATGCACAGACGTAGCGAGCCATCAGCTTTCCGCACAAAAAGAATTGGCGAGCCGAACTCACTGTAGCTGGGACGGACCAGACCAGCCTCCACTGCGTCTTTGAGCTGTCGATTTAGCTCAGCGCGCTCTGCGGGTGACAATCTGTTCAGACGTTAGCGTCGCATCGGGCCAGTTGTTTCAATGGGATGATCCCACTGTCGGCTTAAAGGTGGAGAGTCGACAGGTTGCAGTAACTCCGGGAAGTCATCGAAGAGTAACGACCGGAAATTGTCACGTTGTTCTGCAGTTAGTTCCTCTCCAGTGTGAAAGTCTGTCGGTTGTTCAGCGGTTGACGTAAGTTTAATGACGTAAAATTCAGCATGACGTCCTCTGCTGCGGCGCGTCTTGCGCATGAGCTTCTGAACTTTAGTAGACGACAACAGCAGACACTCAGGGCGTCGTTCCTCGAGTGTAGTCTCCACCGCTGTACCATCCATCAGTGTAAAGACCCTGGTTGTACCAAATTGTAAAGAGGCATGTTCGTCATCAAGCCATGGTAAACCCAGGATTAAATCAGCTGTACGTAAGTCACGTAAGACGTAAAAAGTCCGGTGAAATTCGTGTCGAGCCAGCTCAAAAGTAACATCGTAGACTGTCGTAGAAGTTACTCGTTGTCCGTTGGCGAGTCGAACTGGGGTCTTAGTCGCAGACTTCCAAGTCTGTAAAGCAAAGCGTCGTACAAAGTCCTCTGACACAAAATCAAGCGTCGCAACGCAGTCCACTAATCCAGAAATTTTGTGTCCGCCATCAGGAGTTTTCACAGTCACCTCAGTTCGAATTAACGGGCGAGCTTCCGCGAGGTCAGTCAGAAGGGTTGTAGCTGGCGAAGAAAATTGTCGCAGCGTAGCGATGGACGGTTCCGCGTCGTCTAAAGGTACAGGTACCGAGTTGGGTTGATCAGTTGTTGTAGGTGTTGTCGAGTCGTAAAACGCACAATCTGCGTCGACTAACCACAGCTGTACATGCCAAGGAGCTGGAGCAACCACCTCCTGTTGCGCTAGGTTCTCCAGTGACTGACAAGTAAAAAGCTGTGTCCTCGCTGGGAATTCTTGATAGAGTTTCCAGTTCTTAGTCACTTGAGTAAATTTCGCCCATTTCGGTAGTACAAAAACAGCTATCGTCGATGTCGGAGATGTTCGACGACAATCCTCAAAATGCTGCGCAATCTGCTCAGCTAACTCCCAGGGTGGGTTGATATACACCCGTTCTCCTGTCAAGTCCCTCTTAAGAATCGAGTCACTCGGCGAACAGTGAGGTAAGTCACCGTGCGAGTTTAGACCTTCATCATATGCACATCCCTCCAATGTGAAGTTGAATCGTGCATGCAGAGGGTCAAAGACTGAGCCAACCAGTTTCCAATCAATTGAACGTCTGGTTACAGGTTTATGACTCTGTCTCTGCTTAGTCTGACGACGACGACCTGCTACAAGAGTTGCAGGTGTCGCGATTGTAATCGATGGAGATGCCGAAGGTGTTTCGACGACCTCTGTGGCTAACAATGTCTCAGAACGAACACTAGATGTAGCCGGCTGCTCCAGTTCGTTGGTAGAACAGCCCTGCCACCATCACTGCTTCTTAGTCTCCATTGGTGCCTTGCCCTTCCACTCCGGGCATTGGAACAGTCGGTGTCCCTTCTTGTGGCACTTGAAGCAGAGTCCCTCCTCCATATGACGCTTACGCTCCTCAGGTGTCATCGCTTTTGCGAGTGCGTTGAAATCATCGCGGCTAGACGTTTGACCACGGTCACCACCATTGTTGCCTCCACCACGTCCACGTCCGCGGCCACGGCCACGGCCGCCTCTATTACGCTTCCAGATGTTAGAGGCTTCGTCGAGAGGGTCCTCAAGGTTGCGCTTGCGCGTAGGCTCGGCAGACGGGCCCGCAGTAGACCTCATATTGCCGAGTTCTGGCGAATATGTAACGACGTCGTTCAAGAAGTTTTGCAGCTCCACCAGAGTAATCTGGTACCCCTTCTGAGCTCGGTGTGACTTCGCCTGGTTCTTCAACGTAGAGTTCGATAAGCCGTTAATGAAGCGCACACACTGAACATCAGCTGTCAGGTTCTGACGAGACCGACGTAAGAAGTCGTTGTACTGCTTAGTGTAGAACGCGTAACTCATCGTGTTGCTCTGCGTAAAGCTGAGCAAAGCGTTAATCGCGTCGTCCTGAATGTTCGGAAGAAACGTTGTCTTGCGTAACTCGTCCGTAACAAGCTCGTTGTACGTAGATGGAATAGCAGCCTGAGTTTTCCGGTTCAGCCACCACCCATTCCGATGTCCTGAGAACTGTGAAGTAACCCATATAAGTGAGTCGTACGAATCAGCCGCAATCCTAAGCATTAGAAAACGCTGAGGCTGAGCTTCAAGCCAATCCTCTAGGTAATTAGCTTTTTGGCCATTCTGTAACGGTGAATTAATTGCAGCCTTACGTTGAGTCTCCGTGAGGGTAACAGGTAGTCCAGCCAAATTGTGGGTAGGCATCGGCATTCCCACACGTAAATTTGTAGGCCCTTCACCAGTCAGCTTGTTGATGTGTCCGCGAATCCGCAGCCAAACAGCACCAGAGTCGACCGTCGTAAACCGGGAGTGCATGTGAAACTGTCTCGGAATAGATGTGTCGTCTAGCGGGACTGGAACGTGTTGGTAGACTGCTCGGAAAAAAGGTTCCCATTGAGTCACGTAACCGAAGTCAAGTAACTCACTCTTGTGCTTCTTAGCACGAAGTAACCCCGTCTGAGCGGGCGTAAGGTTCAGACCGTCAATGTTGATTGTTTCCGGGACGACGTAAGTGCCATCCGGATTAATTGTCGACTGTGCTGTAACAGCCTGCTCAACCTGAGCAGGTGTGCGTAAGTTGTTCGTAGCAAACAGGACAGGAATAGAAGCCGAGTACACGTAAACAAGCTGTCGTCCTTGAGGGAGCGTAACTCGGACATGAGCGTCACTCAACAACGTTAAATCATCCGGTGTCAGAACGAGACCGGTTTCCTCGTGTAACTCACGAATAGCAGCGTCAACATGCTCTTCATTAGGTAAGATAGAGCCAGCTGGAAACCAAGTTTTACCAGAACGAGGCTCACGTTGTAATACCATCTTCAAATCCGACGGTTCAGTTCCTCCAACGTGAATTACCAACACCACGTAATGTCCGGGTTCTAGAGAAGCCATCTCAAATCAATCAGGCAACGTCGAGCGAATCAATGAGCAACGAAAACGTGCGTCGACCAGAGAGCTCCGAAACCAGTGTGGCGGTTAGCCTCTGAAAGCTAAACGCTAGCACAAATCTGTTCTAGTCTGTCTAGTTCTGTCGTTGCAAGATGGCAAAATGATGTTATCGAGAGACGATGGTGAAAGATGTTTCACTGCTGTACTTAGGCAGTAGATGTTGTAAGTGAACAATGGAATTGTTAAATGGTTCTGTCACCTCCCTCTATTGCACTGGGCTTAAATAGGTTTCTGCCCAGATTGCTTACGCCTGCAAGCTACGCTTACGTGTCAGGCGTTAGGGCTGTCTAACCGTCGTCATCTGTCTCGAGACGCGGCCTGCCTAGCATTGGGTTTCACGACGCGGCTCCTTTTGCATTGAAGAGCTCGCTATGGCGCGTCATCTGGCTAGTTAGATTAATTATGCATCTCTGTACGTACCGGGAGGTACTGGTCGTACTGTAGCATCAACACCCTTGTAATATTGCAATAGCGACGTACCCACGTTTATACGTCCATCTTGTGGAAAAGCACGAATTGGAATCCGTAACGAGTACGAGTACAATGTCCTGCAATGTACTGTTGCAGGACTGTACTCGTCACATTGTTATATTCACGACAAAGGTCTGGTAACTATGGAAAGCAGCGGGGATGGATCAACCTGAGTCTCATTGCGGTGGCTAGGCGCTATCTTGAATTAATTTCTTGTAATTGAAAGACATTCAATGTGATGACTCGTTTTTTGTAGATAGCGCCATTTTAACGGATTGCATCGTGACGTCGCATCGCGATGAGATGGGATGGGATGAGGTAGGCACATGAAAATGTAAATACGCGTAGGTGTTGTCACTCCGTCTGGATGCCATATCGCGTGCTTAAAACGTAGCATGTGTTTTGTCAATGGATTCCGTGTCGAGGCGGCGGCCTACTCCCATGTCTCCCATTGCCGAGAAGTTGAGGCTGGGAGGAGTGCCGGGCTACGAAGGTGGCCTCTTCCCATAATTACTAGCGGCACGCATTTAATTACCCGCCACGCACCGCCGCGATGGCCATGCAACTCGATTGGGGGTTAGAGTAATGATTTTCGAACAACACACCACGGCGCGTTGTTCACTGACGTCTAAAGGCACGCCCCAATTAATGTGGGCAGACACGCTGGATTTGCGGCCCATATTTTGCAGGCCGAAATTCGTGCATGTGCAGGTTATGCACGCCTCTATGCGTGGCTCGGTACACGCAGTGTCGCGACAAGCCGGGAGACTGCTCAACACTGGGTTCTCAGCATGTGTGCACAATTGCACGAGTATCCGCTGAGTGTGTTGCGCCCGGCCGTCTACAGAGCGGCGACACCGAGAATGGCATGTCGTGTGCACTAGGTTTTCTGGCCACGTGCCCGAACATGCAACTAAGGAGCACGGGCTAGGGACCTATTGGGCTTGAGGGGCGGTTGACTTGGAGTGTAAGCACCATGGCGCGCGGATCGTTGGCCTTAGAAACTTGCGCATCGCCGGGCGTGAAATATGGCGGGGAGCTTTCACATCCCCTAGCACGGGCCTTTATCTGGCCGGCGGCAAATGGCACGGCACCATGCCATCATGGGGCAAGAAATGGGCAACGCCGTTAATAGAAGAAATATAGAACGCTGATTATTGAGCGTTTTGGCGGAGCGGGTGTGCGGGTACCACTTGTCTTAGGGTTGCTAGCCCCGCGCGAATGTGGCAGATTTTGAAACCCTACTAACAACTTTAGTTGGCTGTATGAGGGGTAGGATGGCATCGGACGGCGGATTTAACGCGAAAACCGGCCGGTAGGCGTAGATTATGAAGAAAACTTATTTGTACTTGGGGGTAGGGCTTCTATTTGCAACTTTGTTTGCTCGAATCGGACACCGTACGGCAAAATAAGGATTTTTTAAGCCTCCGAAGATGTGGTTTTCCGGCCCCAATCCCACCCACGTCGAGCATCTTAACGGCACATGCCATCACACCCACGTGCTCCCATGTTTGCGGACAACATGCTGGGATCATAAGAACCGCATGTTGTGCCGCCGATTTCGGGAGTACTCACGAGCCAAAGTGTGGAAAATCCGAATTCCGGGGCGCCCGAATCAGGGTATGCCCCGAAATCGGGGTTGACCCGCAAACCCTAATACGTCAGATCGTAGCCGTGACATGCCCCATTTGTGCCCCGCTTCCCCCTTTACTTCACCGGCAACACAAGTTTCGGTCCGCCTTTTCAACGAGCTAGAGTACAGTTTAACCCTGAAAACCCTACATGATAAACACCCGCCCTACGCGAAAGGCCCTATTTCACTAGTAACGGCCTTTATAGGACGAGTGTTCTTACGTCCCCGACAAGTGATAGTATGTGAGTGTATGAGAAAGAGAGTGGGAGAGAGAGAGCGAGTGTGTATTTTATGCTGGGTGGGTGGGGGGGATGGGGGGGGCGTAGGTCCCATCACCAAGCCACCACCCATGAAACCCAAAGCCAATATGCGGTACTGCTGTTGCATTATTTTTAGTCTACCCACTCGATTTTATTTCTCCAAACCTCGTGGCGAAATAAAGATTGGGGGCCATAATCCCGGACACTCAATCCTTTGCATTCCCCTTAACCAAACCACCAGACTTCCGCGACACGTTCCCAGAGTCCAATGCTCGCACCCACGAGCCCACCCGGAAGTCCGATGGTCGCACCCACACACGTATCTACCCTACCATATAGTTTAAGCTCCGGGAGGCTGGCCTACTTGTTGATGTTGTCCTTTCGAATTAAGTTAGGCAAGCAATGGGGGGGAGAGGTAATGATCCAGCTAAACCCGATTCATGGTGTCCGCTTGGGTATGCAATCTGCCGTCTTATCATGTGACACAGTAAATGGAGTTGTGTTTTGGTAAATGATTTTCTTCGTTTGCCCGCGCGCGCGTTGTGTGTGGCTTTAGTAGCGCTAATAAGGCCATAATATGATTACTCGTCGGAATGTTGATGCGATGTCTTCCACGATTGATTTACTAACACGTCACTTACAACAACATCGGATTGTTTTGTTGTTATTATGTGAAGGGTAGCCAGAAATAACCACACAAAAAGCGTTTGCAAGCTTACTTGTTTGCATGTAATGTCACAATTTATGAGTTTTTTCTCAAGGTCGGGAAATAGTCATTGCCCATTTGAATAACAAAACCTTCAATTTATAATAATTATTCAAAACATTAGTATGTGCGAATCTCGCAATGCATAAAAAATGTGAACAAACCTGACATCTCATCGGCAGGTTCACATGCTGGGACTATTTAGTTTGCGGGTGACACATGTCGCAGGACATTCTTACAAAATCGATACAGACAAAGTGGCGATGGCTGTCTCAGCAGTAGTAAAATAGTCAATTATCCTAAGTGGAGGAAAGAAAATAAAAGGAACCAAAAGAAAATGCTGAAAGAGGGGGAAAATGGCAGGCTGGCGCCGTGTGTGTTTGGCGCACCCCACAGCGAAGAATTTGCAAATATAAAAACAAATAGAATGAAACGCTCCGGGATGAGCGGACGACTCCACGATCCCCGGCAATCATAACGCACTTTTCATCCAACTAACGCTGTCTTAGCAAAACAACAGCTTCCGATTCCCACCAAGAAGCCTGCGACGGCAAGCAGTAGTAGTAGTAGTAGAAGTAGGAGCAGCAGTAGTAGTAGTAGTAGCAGCAGTAGTAGTAGTAGCAGTAGTAGTAGCAGCAGGAGTAGTAGTAGTAGCAGTAGTAGTAGTAGGCGGTGGGACGACAGGGGGCGGCGGAGGCGTGGTCGTGACGGGGTTAAGTGGGTTGGAGCAGCCAGCAGGGGGCGCGACCGACAGCTGCACCACCAAGTCCTCTTCCGCGCCAAAGCCGACAAGCTCACCATTGCCACAAGGTTGAGGGTCGGTGAGGATAGCGTCTCCGGCAGGTGAGTTGTACTCGGGAAGCTCAACAATCCTGGCCAGTACCTCGTCGCGGTTGCTCGTGAGAATGAAGACGGTGAAGAAGAGCACACCGCCAGGGCCACGCTTGAAACTAGTGGCGGTGATCGACTCTCGCCCGTCTACCACATCCGAGTTGTCTCGTGCGAAACGTCCGAGCCATGTCCTGATGGACGCAACCTCATCGTCCATAGGGACGGCCGTGACGTAAGCTTGCAACATGTGACGACGGCCACTCGGGGGCGGGGTGAGCTCGGCGATGAAGCTGACGGTCGTTAGCTCAGGCGCAACCGAGTCGGAAGAGGAGGACAGGGCGGTGGAGGAGGAGTCGGAGGAAGACTTGGCAGAGTCGGAGACTTGGAAATCGGAGGAGCTTTCCGGCTTGTTGGCGCTGTCGGCGAACACTTGAAATTCGACTTTAGCGCCGCCGATCTTAGTGTGCATGAGCTTCGTTTCGTGCTCCCTCAAGTGCTTCTCGCAAACGACCAGGTCGAAGCCTTCGTCCGACTCGGAGAGCGGCTCCTTTGAGTCCTCCACAGCCTTCGGGCCGGTGAAAGCGCCGCAGCGTCCGGAAGACTTGCCGGCATTTTCGCCCTTGGGGCCGGAAACCGCTCCGAGGGCGGCGAATGGGGCGGCCAAAAGCAGAGTTGCCAAAAGCAGCGCACAGGAGGGACCTGTGAAATCCCACAAAAAGGCAGTTTGGCTCGGCAAAAAGCAAATCAACTAGCTTCCGGCACAACATTAATAGTAAGTAAACGCTTATGTACAATTGACTAAAGGGGTCCATGAGGAGGCAGTAACAGCACAAAGACGGACAATAAACAGTATGACCCATTAATCAAGCCTCATTTGAACATAGGTAGACCTACAGCGGTATAAATGTTGCATGATACCAATAAAGCAAAAGAATCAAGCTTGATACGATAAATAAACGATGGGAGCAAAAATGATCACTGTTTCGAATCAATTACGCCTATCACAACAATTACGTTACAAGAAGCAGTATGAAATACCTTACACTGCAGAAGATAAGTTAATTATCTCTTATACATGGAGACGCGCACAAGCGCGCGCACACGCACACGCACACACACGCACACACACACACACACACACAAAATACTGATATAAGCCCTAAACCTTAATCCCATACTAAAAATACACACACATACACACACTCTACAACTTCAGAGTATATCAAACGCAATAAGAAGAAAATAATGTGCAGTTGAGTGCTTACAACACTTGTACCACCAGAAAAAAGTGCTTAACACCCAATATACGTCTTTCGTATTATTGACGACGTAATGTTTGAATTTTGGTGGTTTCCAACTTTACCGTATAAGAAATCAGTGTGGATACGTGCAAGTACGGTTACTTTATGAATATATTTGGAACTGCGCAATTGTAATTTTTTTCAGCACACTACACATGACATTTACCGAAAACCCCCCGAAATAAACGACATCGCGTTATTCCTCTTTCTCGTATATGTGTGAAGCAGCTCAGAAATCCCCTCGTGCCGGGGACTTAGGGTTTAAATTTCAGGGTTTATACCCTTGACTAGACTCTTATCCTTGCAACTCAAACCCTAGCGAGTGAGGAAATGGGGAATAAAAACACCGTGTTAAGAAATTAAAAATTTGTTGGGGCCTTTCGTTTGATAGTTGTTTGGGTTTGTTTATTAGGGTTCGGGGGTGTAATCTGACATACTCAATAGCCATCATACAGATAGATAGATACCCTCGCCTTAGCTATGGTGCAGTAAATCCGTGCTGACGCTGCTAGCTTAGCTCCTGGTTAGGCTGTGCAGCAGCCAAACTAAAAAACAAACATGCACAACAGCAGATTTTCATTGTTGCACTACTGACCGAGTGGCCGACGAGCAGTTTTCTGTTCCCTTTACTCTAGGATTAGACTTGTACTGCCCAGCTGCCACCAGACTACGGATACGCTGTTCATTCGCGGGAAAAACGATAGCTTCGCGCTACGAAGCGGTTGGCGCCCGGGGTACGGGGCCGCGATTTAAAGTGAGTGATGCGAGCGATATAAAAGCTAGCTTTAGTAGGGGGGGCGGGATGACGAGCGCGTATATAAGAGTGTAGGCGATGGAGCACGCACGCACGCACCGTAACGGCGTGCCGTCATCTTCCCGCCGGACTGTAAGGCGGCAGTGTATGTACTGTTGCTGGCCTCGCGGTTAGCTGGAGCAGTGACAGTAGACAGCAGCAGCAGCAGCAGCGTTGATTCCCGTATGGCAGCTTGTCGTAGTGTGAGCGGCGTTCGGACGAATGTTCAGGAAGGGGTGAGCAGTCAGTCGAGAGACGACTTGTTGCTGCGTAACCTGGGAGGATGTCGCGCGTCGTTGGTTTTGCTGACGGTTGTGGTGTGATGAGGTGCACACCTTGCGCGCGCCTGTTTGTGGCCCTTCTTCGCCCGCATCAACCGACTGCGCGGCGAATAGTGGGGGGCGGTGGGGGGCTGGTAGTACTTTCCGACAGTACTTGCACCGTTGCATGTCCGTTGCTGTCAGTTATTTTATTCGACGCGGACCGATCACCTGCGTAGTACTTAATGCGTTGCAAAGTGGTACGTAATAAATAGAGACGCAGTAGAGTCAGTAAATAGCGATTTTCCCTACAGCACTATTTCAAATTGGCGTTGAAAAAACCTGCAATATAAGACTAATAAAGGTACAACTCATTTATGACGCGGCGGAAGTATCATTGACATATAGTACTTAATGCACTCCAGATTGGTACGTAATACGTTGAGACACAGGGTCGTTAAATAGCGACTTTCCCGATATTTCGCATAGTAATATTCCAAATTGGCGATGAAAAAGCCGGCAAATGATAATAATAAGGTTTAGGGTTGTCAGGCCCCTACCGTCCCCCCTCATCAGGGGCGCCCATGTCGACCACGCCTAGTTCTTCCCCGCCCTCCCTCCCTTCTCCCTGCTCGTAGGGGGGAGGCAGGGGAGGGGGGTGGCTTTGTGCGTCCTCTTGCGATATATGTTCCTCCCTTGGCCTTGTTATGGCCGGCCAACGGGCCGTTGACCGGCCTTCGTGTCTTGTTCCCGGGCCGTCCCGAGTAGCTTCCCCCTACCCTCTTCCTCCTTTCGCCCGGTCCTTCATGTCAAGGCCTTCCCGTCGTGACTCTGCTGCTCGTCGTGCCCGTACTACGGTATGTGCGTCGACTGTTATGTGTCCTCTTGTTTCCCTTGTCCGCACTTCCGCATCGGGCCACCTCGCCACTCCTCGTCGACATGCGCGACGCCCTCTTCATTCCGCTTTGTCTCTACCCCCCCCTTGTGGCTCTTGGGCTTATGTCGTACGCGCCACTAGTGCGCCTGCTACACGTGCCGTCCGTCGTCCCCTTACGAGTCCGCCCGAGTGTGGTGGTGCGGGTTTGCCGTGCGGCGGGCTGCTGGTGTTGTTGCGGGTGGGCGGCGAGCAGCACTTGCCGCTACTGGTTCATTGGAGGCTGCCGGTGCAGGTTGGCGCACGATTGAAACAATATGCGGACATAGGGCTACTGATGATGGTGTTGTTGCTGCCGTTGCTGCCGCTGCTGCACTGGTGGCGTTGCGGCTGCTGATTGGCGGTTAGTTGCTAATGTTGGTACTAGTGGGCACATGGCCGCAACTAGGGGTGTTGATGTTGATGGTGTTGCTGCAAGGGGTGTTGTTGGTGGTGTTGTTGCATGTGCTTGTGCTAGTTGGCGGTCGGATGTTGCTGTTTTTGCTCGTGGACAACGGGTTGCGGCGGCATGGTCTAATGGTGTTGTCGCCGGTGGTGGTGGTGGTGTTGTGGCAACTACCGTTGTTGGTTCGCGGCCAGATGTTACTGCCATTAATGGTGGGCGGAGGGCTGCAACTAGAGGTGTTGTTGTTGTTGGTGGTGATGTTGCTGCTACTTCTACTAGTGGTAGTGGGGGTGCTAAATGTGGGGGTTTTGCAGATGTTGGTGTTGGTTGGCGGCCGGTTGATGCTTCACTTACAAGCGGACATAGCGATGTTGCTTGGAGGGCGGTTGGTGATGTTGTTGTTGGTGTTGTAGTAGCCACTAGTGCTAGTTCACGGCCAACTGTTGCACCTGATGATTGTGGGCAAAGGGTTGCGCCTGGTGGTGCTTATGGAGGTGTTGATGGTGACTTTCACAGTTGCATGTCCGTTGCTGTCAGTTATATTATTGGACGCGGACCGATTACCCGCATAGTACTTAATACGCTGAAAAGTGGTACGTTATAAATAGATACGCAGTAGAGTCATTAAATAGCGATTTTCCCTACAACACAATTTCGCTAAACAGTACTTTCTTACAAGAAAAAATCAGTGGAGGCCACCAACCAAAAAGAATAAAGAGGAAAAAAAGCCTAAGCCCGAGGAACATGAAGGCATACCACAGCGTCAGCACGGCCCTCCTGAAAAGCGTCGCGGAGATAGGAACCCAGTGTGCCATGAAGAGGAGCAGAAAGACGTTGCATGAATGCACGTCGCACATCCCCCACTAACCGCCGAAAAGGAACATAAGTAGATCGACAAACGAAATGTTGCATACGGACATAAATATTAGAGTGCAAGGAGCGAGAGTCAGCAGCACCCATGCCAGGGAAGCGACAAACACCGACCAAAATAGCGAGGCGATCAACCAACTCAGCCGCCATCGGCGCCAACCGGCCCCCATCCTCTATGGCGAAGGGATAGTAGTCATGGACCGACTGAACCGTGCCAAGCAAAGCAGAAGTGCGGAGGTCCGCTTCAAGTTTGCCATGTTGAGCTCCCAATGCAAGGCTGCCAAGGAGTGGGAGACGAGCACATATACGGGGAACATTGGTGTTCGTGCGAGTACTTGTAACCGTCACATCAACAACAAGATGACGGTGCGGAGCCATGAAGTCTAACCAAACCACATTCCCAGGGCGATCTCGAGAAGCTCCCGATCGAATACGGCGGACATCCAACCGCAAGTCCCGGCCCTTAGTAGCCCACATTCAAGCATGAACTATTCAAGCACGTGGACAATATGGTTGTGGAGTTGAATGATATACCAAGAGCACGGGCACCGGGGGATATGGTCCATGAGCATAGCAATTGCTGAGCGCTCACCCGACATAGAGATTCCCGATACCGTCGACGAAGATCCATACCCGCGAGACTCGGAAGGAGCCTCATTGCACCGAGGGCACTTTCGAACATGAGAGGAGCGCTCCGCAGTCAAGCCAAGCACCCGGTGGGCTACCATCGTATAGCAATCGGATGGCACCTTGAAACTGGACTCATGTGAAGCGAAAAAGAGAGCCAAAGTCCGGCGACCCGTACCCGAAATCACCCTCATATAGTCCGGTGGGGAAGGTATACCTATTTTAAATTGGCGTTGAAAAGTCCGGCAATGTAAGACTAATACAAGTACACTCGTATTGGCCTACAAGCTATTCCTGATTGCAGCCTACTAAGCTTGGACCTAGAGAGCGCCTTCAACACCATTTCCCGCCGGAGTTTCCTTGCGGAGTTGTACAAGAAGCTTGACTTGCATCCCATTATCCCGTTGGTTGAGATGATATATCCACGGGATTCTACGGTGTATTATTTCGACCCCAACGATGCTTCGCTCCTGCACGGCACGGTTCATTCGCGTACGTGTCCGACAAGGTGATCCTCGTGGCCCGCTCTTGTTCAACTTGGCGATCAGCACCCCCCTCCGGAATATTGGGGAACGGTGCAAGGATTCAGCGGCGATCCAAGCCGTTTCTGACGACTGGAAGTATTTGATCAAAACGCCTTTCGTCCCGACTGTGATTACGGTGGCTACGGAGGAATTGGGGAAAATCTGCTCGAATGTTCAACATGTCAAATCTTCGTGCATGGTACCTCCGGATACGGCCCCTGAACTTGTCAAGGTGATACGGGCGATGGCCCCCGTTGTTACGGGTACTAGTAACCTTGGAGCCCCTTTGGCGATGGACTTCTCGATGGTATATGGCCCTCTAGCATCCCATACTGAGATCTATGTTCATTATTGGCTGCAAGACACCGTAGAGGCTCATCAACTCTTCTTGGACAAGATAGTTTGCGTTGCTATGTCGAACTTCGGAGGGACACACGCCGCTTTTTGCTTGATGATAACGTGTGCAGTACGCCGCTATGGGTTCTTGCTCCGCACCCTCCCCTCAGATATCTGCAGACCGTACCTTGCTACTGCAAATAGGGCCGTTCGTACAACAGTTCTCCGAGTCTTGGGCGTTTCTCAAGACGTACAAATAACGCTCTATCAACTGAATTGTGCTAAGCGCCAGCTTTTCCTCCCCGCCGAGATTTGGGGGGCTGAATGTACCGTCCCTCGAGCTCGGCGCCGAACCTGCTCACTATGCTTCATTCACTACGACCCTCGCAAACCTGATTTATGATTACGAGTCCGAGTCGCTAGGTCCTTTGTACGGTCTCATCCGACAGGAACTACAAAGTGTTGCCCCTTCTACTTTACCGTGGGCGGTCCAATTGCGCAATTCGTATGATACGATCTCCACTATGGGCAGGTTTTCGGAATCGGATCTTGTGGTGTTGACCAACACACTAAATCAAGCAGACCTTTCCGATTATGTTGGACCCGTTGACAAGTTGATGGTATCTCCGGTCAACAATGCGGTGGCACCCGCTAACCAACTGACTTGCCTACAACCTCCAGCTCCTCATGCTCTCACTCGCTTGGGAGATTCATGGGGCCACATTCAACGGGGCATTTCGCGCATTCTTCGTGCCCGGGCCTACCTTGACCTCTTGGCGTTTTGCAGACCTTCCCCACCGGACTGTATGAGGGTGTTTTCGGATACGGGTCGCAGGGATTTGGCTCTCTTTTTCGCTTCACATGAGTTTAGTTTCAAGGTGCCATCCGATTGCTATACGATGGTAGCCCACCGGGTGCTTGGCTTGACTGCGGAGCGCGCTTCTCATGTTCGAAAGTGCCCTCGGTGCAATGAGGCTCTCTCAGAGTCTCGTGGGTATGGATCTTCGTCGACGGTATCGGGCATCTCTATGTCGGGTGAGCGCTCAACAGTTGCTTTGCTCATGGACCATATCCCCCGGTGCCCATGCTCTTGGTATATCATTCAACTCCACAACCATATTGTCCACTTGCTTGAATATAGTGCATGCTTGAATGTGGGCTACTAAGGGCCGGGACATACGGTTGGAGGTCCGCCGTATTCGGTCGGGAGCTTCTCGAGATCGCCCTGGGGATGTGGTTTGGTTAGACTTCATGGCTCCGCACCGTCATCTTGTTGTTGATGTGACGGTTACAAGTACTCGCACGGTCACCAATGTTCCCCGTATAGGTGCTCGTCTCCCACTCCCTGGCAGCCTTGCATTGGGAGCTCAACATGGCAAACTTGAAGCGGACCTCCGCACTTCTGCTTTGCTTGGCACGGTTCAGTCGGTCCATGACTACTATCCCTTCGCCATAGAGGATGGGGGCCGGTTGGCGCCGATGGCGGCTGAGTTGGTTGATCGCCTCGCTATTTTGGTCGGTGTTCGTCGCTTCCCTGGCATGGGTGCTGCTGACTCTCGCTCCTTGCACTCTAACACTTATGTCCGTATGCAACATTTCGTTTGTCATTCTACTTCTGTTCCTTTTCGGCGGTTAGTGGGGGATGTGCGACATGAATTCATGCAACGTTTTTCTGCTCCTCTTCATGGCACTATGGGTTCCTATCTCCGCGACGCTTTTCAGGAGGTCAATGTTGACGTTGTGGCATGCCTTCATGTTCCTCGGGCTTAGGCTTTTTACCCTTCTTTATTCTTTTTGCTTGGTGGCCTCCACTGATTTTTTCTTGTAAGAAATTACAATTCAATACCAGTACACTCATTTATGACGCGGCGAAAGTAATACTGCCATAAAGTACTTAATGTACTCCAGATTGGTACGTAATACGTTGAGACACAGGGTCGTTAAATAGCGCCTTTCCCGATATTTCGCATAGTACTATTCCAAATTGGCGACGAAAAAGCCGGCAATAATAATCAAGTTTAGGTTGTTAGGCCCCTACCCCCCCCCCCCCTCATCGGGGGCGCCCATGTCGACCACGCCTAGTTCTTCCCCGCCCTCCCTCCCTTCTCCTTGCTCGTAGCGGGGAGGCAGGGGAGGGAGGTGGCTTTGTGCGTCCTATTGCGATCTACATTGCTCCCCGGGCCTTGTTATGGCCAGCCAACGGGCCGTTGACCGGCCTTCGCGTCTTGTTCCCGGGACGTCTTGAGTGGCTTACCCCTCTCCACCTCCTCCTTTCGCCATGTCCTTTAGGTCTTGACCTCCCCGTCGTGACGTTGCTGTTCGTCTTGCCCGTGCTACGGTCCGTGCGTCGACTGTTGTGTGTCCTCATGTTTCCCTTGTCCGCACTTCCACATCGGGCCACCGCGACACTCCTCGTCATCATGCGCGACGCCCTCTTCATTCCGCTTTGCCTCTACCCCCCTTGTGTCTCTTGGGCTTCTGTCGTACACGCCAATAGTGCGTTTGCTACACGTGCCGTCCGTCATCCCCTTGCGAGTATGCCCGGGTGTGGGGGTGCGGGTGTTGCCGTGCGGCGGGCTGCTAGTGTTGTTGTTGGTAGGCGGCGAGTACCACTTGCCGCTACTAGTTCGCGTGAGGCTGCCGGTGCTTGTCGGCGCACGGTTGCAACAGTAGACGAACATAGGGCTACTGCCGATGGTGTTGTTGGTGCCGCTGTTGCAGCTGCTGATGGTGGTAGCGTTGCGACTGTTGGTTGGCAGTTAGTTGTTGTTGCCAATACGAGTGGGCACGTGGCCGCGACTAGGGGTCTTGGTGTTGATGGTGTTGCTAGAGGGGGTGCTGCTATAGTTGTTGTTGCATGTGATGGTGCTCGTTGGCGGTCGGATGTTGTTGTTTTTACTCGTGGACAACGGGTTGCGGCTGCATGGTCAAATGGTGTTGTCGCCGGTGGTGGTGTTGGTGTTGTGGTTGCTGCCGATGTTGGTTCGCGGTCAGTTGTTATGGATGTTAACGGTGGGCGAAGGGTTGCACCTAGAGGAGTTGCTACTGTTGGTGGTGTTGATGCTTCTATTACTTATGCTAGTGGTAGTAGAATTGCTACATGTGGGGTTTTTTGGTTGGCGGCCAGCTTCTGCTTCATTTACTAGCGGACATAGAGCTTCTGCTTGGAGGGCGGTTGGTGATGTTGCTGTTGGTGTTGTAGTAGCCATTGTTGCTAGTTCACGGCCAGATGTTGCACCTAATGCTTGTGGACAAAGAGTTGCACAGGGTGGTGCTTTCTAGTGGTGTTGCTGCTACACGTGTTGTTGTAGTTGCTGAATGGCATATGGCTGTTGGTGTTGTTACTCGTGTTGGTGGGCTTCGAGTTGTTGCTATTGGTGTAGTTGTTTCTGCTTGTGTTGTTGCTACTACTAGTCTTGCATGTGTTGATGTTGGTTGCATGTATTCGTGGGCAAAGGGCTGCAACTAGTGGTGTTGTTACTAGTGGTACTGCAACATGTGGTGTTGCTGCGGGTGTTGGTATTTGTGCTTGTTGGCGGCCGGCTGCTGCTCCGGGTGGTGCTGCTGCTGGTGTTGTAATAGCTGCCGGTGCTAATTCGTGGCCATATGTTGTTTCTCGTCCCGGTGGGCAAAGAGTTGGTCGTGCTGTTGTTGGGGGTGCTTTTGCAACTGTTGATGTTGGTTGGCGATCGGCCGTTGTTGCCGGTGTTCATGGGTAGAGGGCTGCAGCTAGTGGTGTTGCCGATGATGTTGCCACTACTATTGATATTGTTGTTGTTATGGGAGCTGCGGCTGCCGGGGCTGGCTTGCGCCCAACTGCGAGTGTGGGTGCTGGTGCTTGTGGGTATAGACATGCGGTTGGTAGTAGGGCCGCTGTTTGTGCTTATGCAACTGCTTGTTGTGGTCCGCGTCCGGCTGCTACTGCATGGGCTCGTGGACACATAGCTCTAGTGCCTCGGGGATATGTGTATGATCTGATATATCATACATCGGCCTGTATGATTACGCGTTTTCATAATCAGTACTTTTTCTGTTAAATACCGCTATGTACAGTCAGCGAATATCTAAAGTAGCGGCAGACACGCCTAAGCTCAGTATCGTCTGCACCACCGACTTCGGCTACAGATCGAGCGACCAGCCCTATCATAAGGTATGGTGCACCACGCCCGCTGAATATTGGGGGAGGGAAGGGTTCAAGATACTAGAGGTGCGGCCGTGGGGCGTATTTATTCCGTACGGACCCGCCTTATGTCACCAAAAGCTAGGAGGTCGAGTAGCATTTGGTGCTCGTAGCCAATCGCTGTCGTGCCGTGCGCGGGGCGCTAATTGCAAAGTCCCACACTCAACGCTCAGAAAGGAAGTACTTTGCAAGATACCCTCGTCGAGGTTGCACTTGAGGTAGCATATTCGTTTGTTGTGACCGTTTTCGGAGCGCTCAGTGTTGTTTAGGGTGTGGACGCGTTCTTCTTGGGATCTTTCGGTTCGGCCGAATAACGGTCCGGATAGTAATCACCTGTCCCGACGTTGGGTTGACACAACGTGATCCTGTAACACGTTGGACACCAACGACTGGTATGCAATCTAAAAAGGCTCCTAAACAGTTCGGGTCGAATAGGGCTGGGTTGTTTGATTGTGAAACTTGATAAGCTCCAATAGTAGGTGACGCATATGTTGTAGTCGTCGAGCACGAACATCTATTAAGCTACCACCATCGCATCAGTAGTCACTAACGCTACCTATCCACGGATTTTCTTCGAAACAGACACACAACACTGTTGAGATATAGCATAGGTATCGATATAGCATGGCACCTCAAAGTTAGAGATAGGGGTTGACGTAGTGCACGCCAAGGCCGCCAGGCCTCCTGAGCTTTTATAGTGGACGTAACACAACGTAACTCTTATGCGCCGTTTGCACTAGCCTGTTGTCACTAATTTTACTGTTGTCACTTATCATGTTGTCACTTGTCCGCCTGTTGACACTAGTTTTAAAGTGATCCATTGCAGTGCTAAGGTAAACCATGGTCTCTGCTTCTGGTGTAGATTTCTGATGGTAGGAAGGCCTTGGGAAAGAGGTTGTGCGTACTTCACGATTTCGGTGAAGTAGCTATGTGCAGCAAGAAGGTAAGTGCCTATTCAACATTCAATAGAAACTAAATGACATTGACTTTTCTCAACTTCTTTTCCTTAAACACGCCCGAACCAAGCATTCCGCAACATAGTCATGCGTGCATCTTTGACTTCATTCGCCATTCGGTGCACACGCCATGTTGAGCTACATGTTTTTATCCATGCATGGCTTATCAATTTGCATTTCTATGAATACCAATAAGCATCATTCAATATATCCCCGAGGGCTAGTATTAGGTGATGAAGAATTGTTAAGCACGCAAGTCGGCGTGTATGTTCTCGTGGGAAAGCATGATACACAGCTTCAAGATGTCTACTCGTCCGTTTGTCACATGCAGGCTCTCCCCCCTCCCCCCCCCCCCCCCCCTTCACCATTACATATAGAGCACCACGCATTCCAATTAGGCATACATTATCGCCACAGTAATTATTCTCAACACCTCCCACATCGCTAATATGTTTGGGTTGCATACTGCAACGGTGACTTTAAGCACAGGTGGGAGCATCGCTACGTCAAGGAGATAGCCGTCTCGGGGATCCGGTACGGTGTTTTTCTTGGAGCGTGGTCGCCCTCGTCATCGGAAGACTCGCCATAACGAGGCTCCATAACGAGGTCGTCGTTGGTGTGGTCGGGTATGCTTTCTGCGTTTGTAGGCCGTGACATTAAGTTCGAACTATAGCTAGCGAAAGCACCCCACCATATAAGGTAGTTCGGTAGTGTGAGTTCGATAGTCCGCGGACCGGTATCACTCACTACCGACCCTCTGTAATAAATGGTACGAGTAACGCATCGTCCGTAAGTGCACATGGAATTTGCATAGCTAGTCGGGGGGATTAAAAGGGCATTCGCACTGCAACGCATTTTGCGTAGATGATCTGTGTGGGTCTGGGAGTTGCACTGCCATCTTTGTCTAGTTTAGCGTAAAAGTTGCGTGCGGGATCGTGTTCTAGCGGCATGTCGACGCAATTGACCACCCCACACAGTAGCCGACGGACGCGCCGACCGTCCCATAGCTTTGGTACCGTTCTTGTCGTCACGCACCACCTTTTAGACGTAAAAATGAGTATGTGCGGGTAGAGAAAGATGCCTTTCGTGTCACGGTCGTTTTCGTGGTTGTTGTGATGTATGCCGACAAGCGATCAGACCAAATCAGCCGTTCGAACAGGTTCCGCCCCTTCCTGGGTCGTGAGCCGACGGAGTTAAGCTAAGGACACTTTGGGGTACACGCCCCTGAAGTTTGACAAAGTACTAACTTTTCCTCGCGTGGGGGTGACCAGTTTTTTACGAGACTCTGGTGTATGATTAGTCATACAAATGTAGTACTTATCATACACATATCCCCGAGGCACTAGCTGGCGGTGGTATTTCTGCAAGTACCGGTCGGCGATTGGCTGTTGCTACCGAGGGTCGTGGGCAAAGGGTTGGCGATGGTGACGGTGGTGCTTGTGTTGCAGCTGCTAGTGCTAGTGGGCTGAGGCTTGTTGCTAGTGGCGGTATTGTTGTAGGTGCTTGTGCTCGTTGGCGGCCAAATATTATTGCTAGTGGGTAGAGGGTTGCGGCTGCTGATACTTGTGCCCGTGGTGTTGCTGATGTGCGGCACACTATATTCACTGATGCCGGCACTAGTGGGTGGCAAGCCGCGCATATTGTTGGTGACGGGCGGCAAGCGTGTGGTGTACCACATGTGTGTGGTGGCAGTAGTGTCTATGGAGGGCGTGCGACTACCAATGGTGATCATGGGTGCCTAACTGCAGCGGGTGCTATGTCCCCTCGCATGGCGGTGTTACACTTGCGCCCCGTGTGGCACACGGTTTGTAGGCCGCAAATGGCGCTCAAATTTCGTGTGACGAGTACAGTCCCGCAATAGTACATGACATGACATTGTACATGTACTCGTTACTAATTCCAATCCGTGCTTTTCCATCGGAATGACGTACCACGTGGGTACGTTGTTATTGCAATACAACATGGGTTCGGATGCGTACTGTGTTGTCAGTACCTCCCGGTACGTACGGGAACGCATAATTAATCTAACGACACGCCAAGCGAGGTTATCAATGCAGAATGTGATTCCCAATACAAGACAGGCCGCGTCGCTAGTCTATTGATGGCGGTTGGAAAGCCCTAGCACCTGACACAAGGACCAAGTGAGAGCATGTGCAAGCTAGGTAGGTGAAAGCTATTTACGCCTAGTGCGGTAGAGGGAGGTGACATAACCATTTTAACAAGTCCTTTGTTCGATTACAATCTACTGTTAAACACCAACATTCAAACATCTCCACATCTCGTCCTCCATATGCACCTCCACCTATAGAGATAGCATCGAAACAGATTTGTGTCTGTATTTAGCTTTCAAAAGGCCAACTGCCACATTCGCGAGACACACTAACATATTCATAAATGGCAAGAGCCCTCCACTTGTGCCCACCTTGCGACCTCTTCTCCGGCCTTATTCTCCCTATGTGCTTCGGGCGCTCGCCTGTTATCTTCCACCCAAGCTCGCTCTTTTTCCGCTCCATGCCCCCATTGCTTGGCCGCTCCCGTTTCTCCACTAGCCTCTCATGACAGTGTTGGTTGCTCACGTCCGTCGTACCATGGACCATGCACCGACCAAACACTTGTCACCCCTCCCCCATGCTTGCAATGGACTCCCCCCCTTGGCTCCACTCCCTTCTCCACCCTAAGCTAAGCCGGTGATTACCCCTCTTCTCCCCCGCCTCCGTCCACCCCTCGCCCGCCTCCACCCGATAGACCTCCGTTGCCTCGTGGACAAGCTTTCCATGCCCTCGTCCGCTGCGGCACTCCGCCGAGAGGTTGCTCTCCGATCTCCCCCTCGCGATGGTGCTCCTGCCTCCTAGTGCTCCGACAATGACCATATTACTTACCTATCGCGGCTGATACCTGTCATTGCGGCCCGGGGGGTTTGTGTAATAGCGAGGGATGACCTCAGTTTTGCTCTACAAGACACCCTCGGATATGCGACATCCCTTTCCTCAACGGACTCTCGTGCCGCCGGAGTTTTTTTAGCAATTTACCTCTTTGGCGGCCTCCTCCTCCGTCCGTTTCCGGCTGCGGCCGGTGCTCACAACCGCTCCCTTGTCCAACGTCGAGTCCATCTTTTGTTCCTTGCGTCCGTAGAGAATGTACTCACGGGCATTGACACCCTTCAACGTGATATTAGGGATATAGGTGAGCTCGCCCGTTCGTGCCCGGAGGCTTTTGTGTATAGACGCTTTGGTGGTTGGGGCCGGAGTGGGGGGCGGGGGGGCTCTAGTCGTTGCCGGGCCCGGCCCACTCAACGAGAGCAGCATCACCCACCGACTCACCTCTTTGAAGGTGACCTCCGACTCCGTGATGCCTTTCGTCGAGCTAGGGAGCTAGTGCAAGTTAGCCATTTCGACGGGCCCGTATAGCCGTGGACGGAGCCAACTTCGGATTAAGGCTAGGGATCAGCCATCGATACATCATCGATAGTATCACCATCCCCCACTGATGGTGCCATCGATGTGATAGGTTGCGACATCGATATCGACAAAATGACAATAGTGCTAGTATCAATACCATCAATTATCAAAATGAAAAAATATTAATTAACAAAGCCCAATGTCTTGATATATCGTCCCAAATATCAATACATCGGCGATAATATCGGCTTAAATTGCCATCGATGTCAACAACCCAAATGTCAACGCCGTCAACATCGACAATTTACGAGATCAATACCATCAACATCGATGTTTCAAAATATCAGTACCATCAACATCGACAGAATTCACTTGATCCCTAGCCTTACTTCCGATTGGTAGAGGACGCGGACGCGGCTCGTGTTGCTCTTCAACGGTTGCATCCTCCGCATGGTACTCCCCTGCTCCCCACCCCGACTGTGACCCACCCGACCTCTTATCCCCCCCCCCCGGCGTGCCCACCCCTTTTATCTAGATGACTGCGATAGCCTCCAAATATGGGAGGAGTTTGTGCTCCTTGTAAGGCTAGGGATCACCCGGATTTTCTCGATGTTGATGGTAGTGATGGGTCGGCTTTTCGATGTTGATGGGAGTGATAGTTCAATTTTCCGATGTGGAATGGCAGTGATAATGCAAACACCGATCATTGCCATCGCGATATTTATTCTAGTCGATGACCGATGGGGACTCGCATTGACATGGGATATATTGATGGCAACGATGTGCAAAGGCGAATATATTGACGGCTGATATTCGGGTTACATGAATTATTGCTATCAGCGATAATTATCGACATCGACATTGCCTTCGGCGCCAACTATCTTCATCAACATCAGCATGTTCGATGTCGTCATCTTTAACATTGCCATCAATATAATCAATCGTGCGCACAGATATAGCAGCTCCACAAAGTACTACAATCTCCTAGAGGAAGGTGGTACGTATCCCATACAATCTATCCCATACCAAGAGGCAAACCCTCAATTCCCACACCCCACTCTTCCCAATGCGAACGTGCTCAAGCATTTCGCATTGGGGTTTTGGCAGCGCGCCATGCCCTCGTTGGCATGACGCAAAAAGGTAGTCAGCGGGGTGTAGTCCTATCATCGGGAGATAATGGAAAAAGTGACAAACGTTAGATCTTTTTGCAAATATGTGATTACAGTTTCTTTTTTCTGAACATTATATTCTTGCCCATGTACCTGAACGATCTTTACAAACATCTTTATCTGTGCCTATGTGCCTGAATGATCCATAGGTTGTCGTTCTAAAACAGTCTGAACAACCAAAAGACTAAGAGAACTTCTAAAGACTTCTAAAAACTAAAAAAAGTCTTCAGCATCTTCAACTTCACTCTTGATCTTCACGAGTCTCCACGCTTCGTGTCACCTGAAGATAAGACATACACAAATTAACAAGCAAAGGTCACAACATGGACGGATATAAGGAATTACGAACTTATTACCTATTAAAACTCGTGGAACACAACATAAGCAACAATGTCATTTTTCACTTAGTTCAAACAACAAAAAGTAGCGCCCACATAAGGATATCCTTTCAAGAAATTTTAGTGGATACCACCAAGCAAATGAACATGGAGAGACTCCATAGGTTGAGAGAAATGAGGCATGCAAAAGCACTAGCACCGCCCACATAAAGAATGCTGTCCGATACGGAGCAAACATCATATTGAACACAACTTTAAACAACAGATAACCATTTCACCATAACAGCAATACTGCTTAATGCCATAACCCACAGCATCACATAGACTATCCTCAGATTATTCAACAAGATGGGGGGAACAATCGTCTCGATCCAACAGAACAAAAACTGCTGCTCAGCGAACATGAAACAAATAACCATGTCATGAGTCCAATTTGAAAATCAATCCGACAACTGACTACTGAGCTTAATGGATGCCCACCGTTCAAAACTACTAGCGGGTATTAAAGTTGTTGGCACCTAGCTATCGATAGTCACTTGTGGTGCTCGTTACACGGCTACAGTCCAAGTCCAAACTTACGAGTTTACACCTAATAAATAAAATCATTCGCATTTCAGCACGCGCATTTCGGAATGGACGTTGGATTATCAGGTGGGGATACTTCAACGCGTCGACTGGAAACATTTGAATGCACAAGCATGGGCGGGGGGTAGGGGGGGACGCATGTTGCGGACGTACCTTAGAAGCACTTGCTTCGGGCTCGATCTTTATATTGCTTGACTCCCCGACTAGCTCTTTCTTTCCTGCTCGCAACGCGTACCTGCGCATAACAACAACGTGTTTGAACATTGTACTATATAAATTGATACGTGCAAGCACGAGGAGGGATGGGAGAGCAGCAGACTAGAGCTACCACTTCAAAGTAACGGGAACTTGCAGCGGCGAGAGGAAGTGGCGATAGGCGCAAAACAAACTCCACCGGACCGTTCATTAACGTATATTACTGCATACACGGGTAAACGGGCAGAGTGACAACAACAAGCTAACGGGGGAGGGGTTCGTGGACACGACAAAACAACACTTGGATAAAGTCGCTACGACGGAGCAAGGTACCTCAGCAGGTCAGCGGCCGGACACAGCGCGATGGGACACAGCGCGATGTGCCGCTGAAGGACGGGGGTACGGGAGTGTGGCGAAACAAAACTTCACATATGCATTTACCTAGGAGCTTCGTCGGGCAACATTAAGGTTGGATGACAAGAAACACTGTCAATAGCCGAAATAATATTATCGTCGTGGAGAGACTTGGACAAGTAATCGCTTCCTGATGGAGAAGCAGTGCGGCGGTACTAGTGGCAGTCAAAGCGCGAACCTTTGCGATGGTCGCGGAAATACGTCCGGCGGAAATTTTGAAGTGTTTGCGGTGTTTGCGGTCGCTATCCATATTAAATACATGCCACGAGCCGAGGAAAAGACGGTGACTGCGTGACTGGAGTGGGTGTAGCCTTTGATCATCCATACTTTGAATCAATGTATATTGAATTATTGATCCATGCCTCGACGCTTTTATAATATCAAAGATTTCATGTTGCCTCGTTGGCAGCATGAGCAGACAAAAGTACCGCCAGGTGTGCGGGAATCCGAATCATCAAATAGTGATTAGCTGTCGGACGGTACGATCGACTTGCTGGATGACGATTGACGAGCCGATGAACAGACGCCCATTCGTGACAAGTGTAGTTTCCCAGCCGCACACGCAGTTGTCAATTATAGAAAATGTACGTAAAGCACTAGAGAAGTGGCGCGAAACGCAGCAACGACGTGCGCCTTTTCAGCAATCACATATATGAGTTAATAAATTAGAATGCACACTTCTGAAAATTCAAATAAACTACACAACACATGTAGTTGAAATTCAACTATAAATGAAAGAAAGTTTTTGGAGAACAATGAATTTAAATATGACATGTTTAAAAAAATATTAAAGAAGTATTGTATGACGCATTCAAATAAATCAATAACAACACATGTAAATGACAATGACGCAATGAAATCTAACAATCATTGACATGAGTCTTGGCTGTTTATAGTGGTTTCATTACACGCATAAGAATCCTTACGTATAATTTCAGAATAATTCGGACGGAACAGGCACAGCATGAAATAGTAGTACACTACGTGCAATTGAAACTACAGAAGGTTCATGTACAAACCAGTAATGGCAAAAATGATTACAAGAAGCACTATAGGAACAAGTATAATGGTACCGGCAACAGTCATTATTATTGACGTTTAGAACGACACTATCCCATGTGGTATATACGCGCTAAACTACTGAATTTGACTTTTTAGAAATATATATCGGGAATTATCGATATAAATGGCACTCATCGACTATACCTATCATGCAGCCATCAATGGTAAGGCCTCACCCATCACCACACCATCGATAACACAAGCACTCCCATCATCATTCCATCGACTGCTATCGAGTAAATTATTGTCATCCTCGATATTTAAGAACATAAACATTGCCATCCCCGATGTTCATCAATAGTCATCGTGTTGCCATCAATGGCACATGTGTCCATATCGGTGCACCATCAGATGGCAATTTTTGCTTTTTGACAATAACATCGAAAAATCATCGATGGCTGATCCCTAGCCTTAGCTCCTTGTCCTGAGAAAAGCACATCGCTTGTCAGCGCCCCATATTGATGGTTGGCGATGGGAACATGTCCGTGACTTGAATGTCGGCATGGCGTAAGTGGGTTAATCGCTACTCGGCGGGAAACATTCCCGATGCTGCGGCAGACTTTTTGGTGAGTGCGACCGAGTGGGCTCTTCACAAGCAGAAAGGGGTCGACCGTGATGCCACTCGCCTTCGGGGTGAGGCTCCTAATGTTCGGCCGCTTGTTGCTGG
Organism: Tetraselmis chui; assembly: GCA_026401115.1. Classification (NCBI taxonomy): domain Eukaryota; kingdom Viridiplantae; phylum Chlorophyta; class Chlorodendrophyceae; order Chlorodendrales; family Chlorodendraceae; genus Tetraselmis; species Tetraselmis chui. Next base: position 53,961 of record JAPMLY010000852.1, read on the forward strand.
CAACGTCTTGTCGCGGTTAGCTCACTATCACGCCATTGCGCGGATAGCGATTGTTACGGCTGCCCACTTGAACAAAGATCGATTATTACCAAAGCTGGAATCGAGCGAGCCAATCATATCACTCGTATCGGCTTACAAACTATTCCTGATTGGAGCTTGGTCGCCTTCAACACCAGTCCCCGCCGGATTTTCCTTGCATAGTTGTACAAGAACCCTGAATTGCATCCTATTATCCCGTTGTTTGAGATGATATATCCACGGGACTCCACGGTGTACTACTTCGACCCCAACGATACTTCGCTTTTGTGCGGCACGGTTCAGTCTCGTACGGGTGTCCGACAAGGAGATCCACTTGGCCCGCTTTTGTTCGACTTGGCGATCAACACCCCCCCCTCCGGAATATTGGGGAACGGTGCAATGATTCATCGGCGATCCAAGCCTTCTCTGACGATGGCAAGTATTTGATCAAACGGCCTTTCGTACCGACATTGATTGGGGTGGCTACGGAGGAATTGGGGAAAGTCTGCTCGAATGTTCAACCGATCAAGTCTTCGTGCATCGTACCCCCGGATACAGCCCTTGAACTTGTTGAGGTGATACGGGCGAAGGTCCCATTGTTACGGGGCCGTTCGAACAACAGTTTTCCGAGTCTTGGGCGTTTCTCAAGACGTACAAACGCTCTATCAACTGAATTGTGCTAAGCGCCAGCTTTTCCTCCCCGCCGAGATTTGGGGGGCTGAATGTACCGTCCCTCGAGCTCGGCGCCGAACCTGCTCACTATGCTTCATTCACTGCGACTTTCGCCACACTTATTATTGATTACGAGTCCGAGTCGCTAGGTCCTTTGCACGGTCTCATCCGACAGGAACTACAAAGTGTTGCCCCTTCTACTTTACCGTGGGCGGTCCAATTGCGCAATTCGTATGATACGGTCTCCACTATGGACAGGTTTTCGGAATCGGATCTTGTGGTGTTGACCAACACACTAAATCAAGCAGACCTTTCCGATTATGTTGGACCCGTTGACAAGTTGATGGTATCTCCGGTCAACAATGCGGTGGCACCCGCTAACCAACTGACTTGCCTACAACTTCCGACTCCTCATGCTCTCACTCGCTTGGGAGATTCATGGGGCCACATTCAACGGGGCATTTCGCGCATTCTTCGTGCCCGGGCCTTATTGAACCATGCAAACACAGTTAGTGTGGAAGATAACTTACGCAAACGTAGTTACAGTCACAGTTACGCAAACGGAACAGTTTCGGCGACAACCACCCTACAGGCGTGGTGTCGGGACAACAGAAGTGTTAGAGCTGTAGCCTAGCGACAGCTCTATACCGAGTCAAACAGTTTATCGGTATGTCCGATCTAGACATGTACTAATCATATCTAGTGTAGCTTACATTAGCTATCTGTAACTAATACGTATGCGGTATTACTTACAACACTCCCCCTGCAGGTAGCTACGGGATGAAGCGTTGCATTGGGTCTCGTCCTCCAATGATCGCACTTCGGTGTCTTGCCAGTGCAGGTCTTGGGAGGAGTTTGGTGAGCATGTCAGCGTCGGCAAAGCCTGTGAGTTGGAGGCTGTGGTCCAGGCCCCCCCCCAACGTCAGGCGCATGTGGATGGTGCCATGAAGGGAGCGGAGGACCTTTTGCAGAGCGCGCCAATGTGCCTCCGTGGGTGAGGCTTGGGCGGAGCCAAGGATGCGCAAGACCGTGGAGACAGCGGGGCGCGTGCAGACGGGGGCGTAGTGGGGGCTGCCCAAGAGACTGGGGTGGACGTCTGGGTCAAAGTCGGGGGTTGCGTGTGTCGGTCGCCCGATGACTATGGGGTCAACGGTGGGGCGACGACGGCCACGGGGGGTGTGGTCGCCACGCTGGGCTGGGGAAGAATGCTGTCCATGGAAGTTCACGCAAGTGGCGCGCATAACAGCTCGTTTCGACTCGCAGTCGGCCGAGGGTGCTGTTGCTGCTGCGGGTGCTAATCCGCACCCCCTTGTAGTTCAGCGCCGCCACGATGCTCACCTCGAACCTGTCCGGGACAGCCACGACGGCCACACCCTCCACATGCTTGAACATCCCCAGCATGGTTACGTACCCCCGGACGCAGAAACATTCTTTGCTGCTGCTACTCCTGCAACTCATGTTGGCGACCCCACAGTCGCACAACGCCGTCACGATGCGCCCCGCGAGCCCTCGCGTGCCGATGCGCACCACGACCCCTCGCGTCACGCCATCCGGGTTGATCTGCAACTAATACGTATGCGGTATTACTTACAACATGCCTACCTTGACCTCTCGGCGTTTTGCAGACCTTCCCCACCGGACTGTATGAGGGTGATTTCGGATACGGGTCGCAGGGCTTTGGCTCTCTTTTTCGCTTCACATGAGTTTAGTTTCAAGGTGCCATCCGATTGCTATACGATGGTAGCCCACCGGGTGCTTGGATTGACTGCGGAGCGCGCCTCTCATGTTCGAAAGTGCCCTCGGTGCAATGAGGCTCTCTCAGAGTCTCGTGGGTGTGGATCTTCGTCGACGGTATCGGGCATCTCTATGTCGGGTGAGCGCTCCACATCAGCGCTCCACATCTGCTATGCTTATGGACCACATCCCCCGGTGCCCGTGCTCTTGGTATGATATTCAGCTCCATGATCAGATTGTCCACGTGCTTAAAGAGTTCATGCTTGAAGCGGGGGCTACCAAGGGACGGGACTTGCGGTTGGAAGTCCGCCGTATTCGGTCGATAGCTTCTCGAGATCGTACTGTGGACGTGGTTTGGTTAGACTTCATGGCTCCACACCGTCATCTTGCTGTTGATGTGACGGTTACAATTACTCACACGAATACCAATTTTCCTCGTATAGGTGCTCGTCTCCCACTCTTGGACAGTCTTACATTGGGGGCTCAACATGGCAAACTCGATTCGGACCTCTGCACTTCCGCTTTGCTTGGCACGTCTTCGGTTCAGTCGGTCCATGACTGCTATCCCTTCGCCATAGAGGATGGGGGCCGGTTGGCGCCTATGCCGGTTGCGTTGGTTGATCGCGAGCCTATTTTTGTGGCAGTTCGTCGCTTTCATGGCATGGGTGCTGCTGAGTTTCGTTCTTTGCACTTTGACAGTTATGCCCGTATGCAGCATTTCCTTTGTCGAACTACTTGTGTTCCTTTTCGGCGTTTAGTGGGGGGTGTGCGACGAGAATTCATACAAAGTCTTTCTGCTGCTCTTCATGGCACTCTATTTCCGCGATGCTTTGCGTGAGGGCAGTGATGAAGCATTGGCATGCTTTCTTGCTCCTCGGGCTTAGGTTTTTCCACTTTTCTTCTTTTTGCTTGGTGGTCTCCGCTGCTATTTCTTTGGTTTCGGGACGCGGTGTAGATTCGCAGGAATCGGGGGTTGATCGGGTCAGGCATCATGTGAATAGTAATTGTTTTGAGGGTCGTGGTAAATAGAAGTGGTTGAGAGGAGGTGAGACTGAGAGCTACCTTGCGGGTGTCGGTGAAGGTAGAGTCCGCTGAGCCCATATTTATAGCTCCGGCTCTGTCCGGACCGTCGGCAGTGAGCGTGGCTTCGGCTTGGTGCGTAGTGACGTTTATTACTCCGGCATTGGTTAGGGAAGAGAAGAGGGCTTGTAGGGTGGTCCTACCTCGTGCAGTGTCGAGATGGTAATTCAGGGAGTCGGTGACCGCGACGGCCATCTTGTATGCCATGAGAAGGATAAAGTTGGTGAAGGCGAATTTCTCGGCCATAATACTACAATAGAGGCAAGCGCCCGCCGGCGGCGCAGCGGCGGCGGCCCTGGAGGGGTTTGCGCTCGCAGGCCCGTCGGCATCCCCTCACCTCCCCGTGGATGGCGCTGGAAACTCCATAGCCGTGCCATGCTTGGCACGGTAGGAGGCTAAGAAGGCCGGCAGTGCGATACGCGCCATTCGCAGTTGTCGGAAATTGCCCTCTATAGAGGGCTTTATGATATATGAATTTTTTGGTACGCCACCGGCGCCAAGATCTCCCGCTCGGGCCGTCCGGTATGTTTTTTCAAGACTAGATACTACTACGATTCCGTCCCATTTGGGGGGGGGGGGGGGGCATGTATGTGCATGAGTGTATGGCGGTGAGGGGGTACGGACGGAGCAACGGTGGGACACGGGTGTTGGAGCTGGCGGCCGAAAGCCGGGAATCATCGCTAGGATATGGCGCTCGCTCGACGTCGACCAGCATGTTGACGTCGAGCCGGCCGAAAGGGGGCGGCACGACAACAACATGGAGGAGGATTGTCGCGACGGGAGGAGCGGCGAGGTCTGGCGGCGGGGTGTTCCACACACACACACACGCACACACACACACACACACACACACACACACACACACACACACACACAGCCTCGACATCAACCATATATGTATTCATGGGATCATGATACATTTGCCGTATCATCCGCATCAATACGTCCATGAATTAGTGCCCTGTTTAATCAATGCATCAATGAATCATAGCCTTATTTAATCAATGCGTCCACGAACTAGTGCCGTATACAATAATCAACGCGTTCATGAATGAGTGTCCTCAATAATCGATGCATCCATGAATTAGTACCCTAATCAATCATTGGATCCATGAATTAGGGATGTATTAAATCGATGTACAACGAATTACCTATATAATTCTGTGACATCTGTCGCATCGATGCATCCCCTTTGAGATTTCTTAAGTAACATTACTCTAGAAGCCAATAGCAATACATGCTTGCTAAACTATAACACGTCTACCATCCGGTAGTAATCCGGCTCATCATTTCACTGATAATGTATGTGTGTGGAGACTGATGTTGATGCATCAATGCATTCGCCCCGCATTACCCGCGTCAATGCATCCATGAATTTGTGTCCTACTATATCGAAGCGTCCATGAATTAGTGTTCTATATAATCAATGCCTCCGCGAACTAGTGCCCCATTTAATCGAGGCATCCACGAATTAGTTGCCCATTTAATCTCTGCATCCACGAATAAGTGTTAGAGTTAATCGATGCGTCCACGAATTAGAAAATGATATAACGGGTGATGAATTGTACTTGATGCTTGATCTTTAAATCCTGAGGGTTATGCGGAGGCTTAACACAAATTCACTCAGTCTCTCTCCCCCCCCCCCCCTCTCTCTCTCTCTCTCTCTCTCTCTCTCTCTCTCTCTCTCTCTTTCTCTCTCTCTCTCTCTCTCACACACACACACACACACACACACACACACACACACACACACACAAAGAACATACAATTATGCGTGTGGAATTCGACCAATTGCACGTCCAGATTCGACGCAACCTCCTTGTCGTGAAATTTCACGACATATCCTTGTTGTGATATTCTGCATTACCATTGACTTGCAGAATAGTGGCAAGTCAAAGGCAGTGAAGGATAAGATATATAATAACGTTTTGTGTTAGTGAGATTCTCACTCTATATATGGATAAATTTGGCTCCTAACTTGTGCAAATTTGCGGCGGTTGATTGCTCCTACTCCGCTCTTGTCACCACTCTACGGGTGGCTTAGCTGGCTAGGTCGTGACATGCATGCAATGATGTCCGACGGCGAGCAATCACACTCTGCCAAGCGCCTCGACTCGCGGACGTGTTGCAGTGACGAGCAAGTTAATTGCGCTATTGTTACCACCAAAATGTATCGCTCCTTCAATGTTTGCTCCGGCGTAGTATCAATAGCCCCCCCGGCCTTGGCCACCAATATCAATCAATCGTCATTTCTTACTCCTCTCGTCCTTGCACGACTTGCATATGCTTTGTCACCCGTCAAGAGCGAGCGTGGAATCGATTTGGGGGGACGAGCACGCCCGTGGTTCCACATTCCATCGAAATTATGTCACCGCTTTCTCGGTGTTTTATAACCCCCCTCTCAATCATGTTCTCAGCGGAGCAAAATAGAAGCGCGGGCAAGACACTCTCGACCCATGCAGCAGCACCAACGGGAGTTCCGTCACCATGCTGCGGGTAGGGGGCCCAAAACCTTGTTAGGGGGACGTGTTTATCAGACGGGTAGGTGTGCAACCAATTCACGCACATACCTTTCTTGGCGTTGGGGCGTTTGTCGAGAGTCCCCCACATTTCTTTGTGCCAGAATTGCTCCATTGCGGCATGGATTAGGGTCCTCCTAAATTTCTGGAGATCGTCATATGACTGCGTTCCAGCCTCGGCCTGCATGACAGTTGCATGATCGGACGAGTTATGGGAGTTATTCGCAATATGGGCCAACCGTGCTTTCCAAGCCACAATCCGTCCGCTTGTTTCAGGACATTCACCATATGCGCATGGTTTGTAATAATTGAGTCACTCGCCGTGTGCGAATGAGTAGACTCGTGCAAGCTACCAAACTATCGACCGCGCCCATCCTCTATTGGAAACATGCAAGGACTTACGCACCGTAGGGACACAGTTGCCCTCCGTGTGAAACTCGAGCCATGTCATATAGCTTCGAATTCTTCACGCACCTTCCCGGTGCGCATGTGTCGGTTCGCCCTCATTAGGGATGGAGTCCGTTACATACCCCCTTCCACATGCGACTCTGGCGCACATGGACACATACATGTACGAGCCAATATTAGAGAGTGTGGGCCCGGGTAACCGCGGAGGCCCACGCTCAAAACAAAGCTGCCCGGTGGACGCGCGATCAGAGGTGGGAGGGCAAGGGCGAAGGACGGACTGCCATACAAGTGCCCGGGTATCATACATGGAAAAGCCGGGGAAGTGAGGCGGGGGTGATCTTGGCGCGGAGGCGTGAGCGTGAGCTTTCCACTCTATCAGCATGTCTCTCGACCCCCCCATCTGCCCTCGAAGTGACGGGGGACCACGACAAGAAGGAAAGTCGCGCTCGGAGGAGCGGCAACGACCTTGGGGCAGGGTCTACGGGATGCGATGGCGAAGTCGACAAGCGACTACGTGAGGAGGGTTTATTTTCCAGCCTTTCTCCTCCAATCTTCGGAAAGAGTGAAGTCACGCGGGAGCTAGACTAGGTTGGCCCACCGTCCCTACAGTACGCCGATCGGCCTAGGCCGATCGGCACTACGTTTCGGTGGGAGCGGGCCGTACATCGTTAAGGTCGAGCAACAGTTTCATTTTGCATTTCTTGACAAGATGGTTGATTTCTAGATCTGTTTTTTTATTACAAAGTTATATCTTTTGGAATTGCTAAGGCGCGGGGTCTATGGCAATTACTGTGGTTGCTTACACCTGTAAACCCCCGAGGAACGTCGGCACACATTGCAGATAGGTGTGTCGGTAAGTGCTCATGGTCGAAGAGTAGCCGGCACATACTTTGCTCTTAAGTGTCCTACTATATGGCTGAGCAATTGATGGCCGTTAAAAACAACCGGTCAATTTTGCTCGTATTGTTGTAAATCATTTATCATTTAAGAGCCAAACTAAAAACATTCCCCGCCATTGCATGATGTCACCATGCATACATGCACACAAGAGGTCACGGTAACATACACATACTTGTATATGCATCACATACATATACACGCACATGCACTTGGGGTCGCGGTTGGACGTTTACTTACCTAAAGACGAGCAATAGCAAGTGGATGTTGCTTTCATTTGCATGTAACACCACCTATGCTAGGTTCTCGATATCCCAAGACGCATGCTCTTGGACGTCCGCGCGCGAAAAAGATTTGAGCGCATCCAAAGCTAAGACTAGATTGCCTTATAAATGTAAACGAGCGACTTGCGAGACATGAGGAATGTCTAATTGTTGTCGCGTTGGAAAGGCGCATGGTGGATAGTTTTGACAAGGTAGAATGCCTCGTTACTCACGAACCAAGTCTCGTTTGCAAGCCTAGCAAATACAGCCCGGCCCGCAGTGAGGCCTAGCTGCTTACCGATATTCTCTCCAAAGGCATTAGGGTATCTTCGGCTCCCATCAGCAACGCAACGTAGAGGGCTTCATGCCGTGGTTATGAGACTCGCCACATCGTCGTCCTCCCCGCCTCCCAACACGGCGACGGGAGGAAACTTTTCCGCCGGGGGTGATGGAGTAAGGTCGGCACCATCAGCCCCGTCTCCCAACATCCCATATTTCACTTATATGTCTTCAAAACCGACGCCATCGTTGTGACGTTGTGCTGTCTTCGCCGGCTCCTTTCATGAACGTATATCTTGACGCGGCTAGCTTGCTGAGCGTGAAAAGGGTTCACGCCCGACACGAGCTACACTAGTGTATGGGAGAGAGTGGGAGAGCCGTGGGACTCGGCGGCACCGATGGAGTTGTTTACAAGTCGCCGTGCGTGCTCCATGACGGATGTTTAGGCCTCAGCTATTATTATTTCTTTGCACAAAATGCTAGCGACGGGGCTCAATGTAGCACTAGTGATGTGTGAGTATGTATGCTAAGAGGATGATGCTGGGCGTGAGGGTGGTGCTCTTGCTCGTGTTATTTTCTCAGCGGACGGAGGCGTGCTTGAGTGCCGGTGCCGATAGGCCTTTCTTACTTTCCGCCACGTTGCAATAGTAGTAAAGTGATACTAATGAAGGGTTGGAGGCTTTCACGATTGCGCACCGCGCGCCCCGCGTGTGAACACACGAACAATTTGAGACCGCCTTGCTTCTAACGTCGTATAATACTTGTTTATGTATTCATTGTGCAAATGTGATCTAAGATTCCTAGCATCGCTCAATGTAACAAGCGCAGTTGCTATCGCTATCAATGGCTATCACCATTTTGTCGCCTTGCTATATCTTGGAAAGTACTGCACGGTACATGATTATCGAAGCAATAGCGGGAAACATCGTATGTGGGGTTCCCAATGCACGGTGCAATGAGGCTCCCCCCGAGTCTCGTGGGTCTGGATCCTCGTTGACGGTATCGGGTCCCTCTATGTCGGGTGAACTACTTTGCTTATTGACCACATCTCCCAATGCCCGTTCTCTTGGTATGCCATTCAACTCCACGATCGGGTTGTCCACGTGCTTGAAAAGTTCATGCTTGAAGCCGGAGCTACTGAGGGGAAGGACTTGCGATTGGATGTGCGCCGTAATCGGTCCGGAACTTCTCGAGATCGACTTAGGGATGCGGTGTGGTTAGACTTCATGGCCCCACGCCATCATCTTGTTGTTAATGTGACGGGCACACGCGCTCGCACGAACACACGTGTCCCTCAGATAGGCGCGCGTCTCCTACTCCCGGGCAGTCTTGCATAGCAGGGAGCTTAGAAGGACAAACTTGATGCGGACCTCCACACTTTCGCCTTGCTTGGCACGTCTTCGGTTCAGTCGGTCCATGAATACTATCCCTTCACTCTAGAGGATGGGGGTCGGTTGGCGCGTGTGGCGGCTGAGTTGGTTGATCGCGTGCCTATTTTGGTGGCAGCTCGTCGCTTTCTTGGCATGTGTGCAACGATCTCTCGCTCATTGCGTTCCGACAGTCGTATATGCACGCAACATCTCGTTCGTCGATCTACTTTTGTTCCCTTGCGACAATATTTGGGGCTTGTGCGGCGCGAGAATTAATGTAACGTATTTCTGCTGCTCTTCATGGGACTTAGGGTTCTTATATCTTCGCGATGCTTTGCAGGAGGGCAGTGCTGATGTTGTGGCATGCATGCCTTCCCGTTCCTCGGGATTTGGCATGTAGGGGTTTTCCCTCCTTTTAACTATTTGCCTGGTGGTTAATAACTATTTGCCTGGTGGTTAATAATTCCTTTTCTTGAAAAAAATAGTTGGTTGATTATTTTTTTCGCCGCCGCCACCGCATGCGCATGTGCGGCTGAGCTTGGGTCGGGAGCCCGCGAGCACGGAACTTGGTAGCGGTGAGCGTGACGCATGCCCGCCTATTCGTGTTTGCTTTTGTCTCGGCGCTCTCCTACGCTGTGGCATCGCGTGGTACCTATACACAAAGGTCTTCTTTTTATCGTCCGCGGGCACTCGCCGTCGGCGGCTCCGGTGCGTTTTATTTGTACCATCGCCAGCGTGACCCTCCCGGGATCGTTTATTCGTCGCTCGATCCGCGACCGGGTACAACTGCCCGTACCGCCCCTACTATCGGCATCCTCGAGACCCTTGGCCGCTTACGGTATCGCTACAACTTTCGCCCGCGCGTGGTCATCCCCTTCAGTAAGGCTCAAGGCATCGGCACGCGTCATCGCTATCATTGTACGGGTACTACAACTTCAGTACTGCTCTCAGCCCGCTAAGTTCATTCTAATCGCTACCCGTAAAGGTACTAGGAGCCCGCAATTTGCAAGGTCATCCTTTATCGCTTGGCGTTGTATGACGGAGTTTCCTTCCGACTCTTGCGGTGGTTGGTACACGGGTACCAAATAGCTTCTTTGCTTTTTTTTGAGCATCTCCATGGCGGGCTCCAAGGCTCCCCACTACAAGCAACGCGAGGTTAGAAGCGCGACGGACCGGCATCGAGGAGCCCACCACGTCGGCGGCGAATCTTCCCTCCAAGGCACGCCACAACGCCACCCCGGGCGACTTCCGGTTTAGTCCAAGCCACATACCCCCCCCCCCCCCTCCCCCCCCCCCCCCGTCTTCGACCCCGCGTGCTCTACTTATTTTAGGACGCGACACACGTGCCACCCCGGATGTCCGCCGCGGCGACCCAGCCGGGACATAGTCGTCGGCGTCCTCCACCGCCACCTCTAGGCCGGTCGCCCGGCGGCGGGGCAGGGTCGTGCCCTATGGCCCCCGCTCCGGGTGACCTTCCGACATCATCACCTAATGTTCAAGCGCCTTCGCATGCCTTACGACATGGACATACTCCGTCTCGTTTTTTACCCCCCGCTCCTTTGAGGTGCTTTTATTGTTCCGCGTCGTTCCCGACCCTTCAAGCGCTATGCGCCCATCTAAATTCCCCCGCGACGACGTGCACTTTTGCGATGCCGATCGCCACCTTCTCGCGCCGTGCACGTTTTGCGGACGATACTTTCGGAGCGGTGGCCTTAGTAGACACCAACATTCCTGCTCTCACCGCAATACTACGCCATCCCAACAGCCGGCACGCTGTGCTTCGCTTCCGCGTGGTCGGCCGTCCCCGCCGCATCCCCAGTCCTTGCCCCCCGCCGTCCAATGGTGCCTTGACCATGGGGCCACTGGCGGGGAGAACTCTAAAGGCTTCTTCGAGTCCTACCTCCTTTCTTTCCGATCTAGTACGTCCTCGAACGGCGTCCCCCCTTCGGTGGTACGCCTCGTCATGCCGGTCTTCGGGGAGCTTGTCGGTTGCGTTTTGTCTTTCCGCGGTAGGGCCACCCAAGGGGCTTCCGCGGAAGCGGCTTGGGCGGCGTTGCTTTTATTCCCGCGCTTAGTTTTGCGCCCCATGGCTGATTTCACTTCTGCGGGGCATCTGCCCCCTGACCCGGTCGCCGATTACCGTGACAACCGCTTACCCCATTTGGCGTCAAGAGATCTTGATACATTGTTTTCCGCCGCTCGCGCCCACGCATCCCTTACCAATGGGCGGGCACCGCCACCTACCTCACTTTCGAGGGCCGGTACCGACCCCATCTCCCCTTCGCAACCCTTTCATAACGGTGTCTCGGCCAAGGTCGCCAACCGGGCGGCTAGTCTAGCTGCGGTTGGGGAGTACCGTCGTGCTATGGAGGCCCTAAGCTCCAACCCCGTTGCAAGTGGTCGTGGGGTGCACGAGGAATTATCACGGTTGCACCCACAAGACGATGACGACCGCGCGGACGTGTTGCCGGATCCCTTCTCCCTCCCTCGTATCAAACTCCGCGCTTTGGAAGTTGATGTTATGGAGGTCGTTGCTAGATGCCCTCGAAAGTCTAGTCCTCACGTCGACGGTTGGAGGTTTAAAACTCTTCGCGCGTTGGGTTCCCCTTGCACTCTCACCGGTTTAGCTGAAGCCATCGTGAATGCAGAGGTTCCACCCGGCGTTGCTTCATTCTTTGCCTCTGCCACACTTATCCCGCTAGCAGACAAACTCGATCCCGAACAACGACGCGCACAAGAGCAAGAACTTGGCGACCAAAAGGGGACGTTGCGCCCGATTGCAATTGGCTCCGTTTTAGTTCGTTTCGCGAATCGCGCGCTTCTCGCCGTAATTGGTGACGAAGTGTCTCAATGGTTGGCTGCTCGGCACCAATTTGGGGTCGGCGTCCGCGGCGGGGTTGAGATCGTACAGTTCATGGTTCGAGCCGCGCTTGACGCTTCACCGGACTGGGCGGACATGCAAGGCGACGCATCCAACGCGTTCAACGAGTTCCTTCGGCGTCCCTTATTTGAGGAGTTGTCAGCAAATCCCGCGCTTCGACCGTTGCTCCGCGTCGCTACTATGTTGTATGGCCGTCCATCTACCTTGTACGTTTACGACTCATCAAATGCTCACGGCCCGGCCATGCGCATTCCGAGTACCCGTGGAGTCCATCAAGGTTGCTTTCTCGGGGCCATGTTCTTCGCAATAGTTGCCTCCCGGGTATACAAGCAATTGGCTGCGATTGCCCCGAACGAATCGGTTGTCTGCGGTTATTCTGATGATGGTCACTTCATGGGACCTCCTGCGTCTCTCGTGGCTATTGGCGACGCTATGCCGGAGGCGTATGCTAGCGTCGGCCTCACATTAACCATCCGCAAAAACTGTTTGTATTCCCCTTTGGGTGTCGGTGATGCTTTTGATAACTTACTCAACGGCCACATCATGCGGGGAGTAAACGTCTCCACGGAAAGGACGAAAGTATTGGGAGGGCCATTGGGTACATCGAATTTTGCTCGAGACGTGTTTGAAACGGCCTTAAGTAAGTATGAGGCCTACAGCGAACGTCTAAGGGGTCTAGCGGCTCACCGGCACTCTCACACTGCGCTTCGTATCCATCAACATTGCAACCGCCGCTTCGGACACTTTGCCCGTACAGTCCCCCGAGGTCTTGCCAGGGGCGAGGGCTACGGCGACACCGTCGTGACCTTCCTCGAGCGCTCTGACAATGCCACCCTAAATGTGGCGGCTGAGATATTGGGCCTTTCCGCATCTAGCCTACCCCGCAATACTCGCTCCGAGATGTCTCTTCCCATACGTTTCGGAGGCATGGGGGTGGGGGACTTGGTTGCCTTGGCGGACGCGGCTCATATCGGAGCGGCCGGTTTGGCAGTGGGCTCAGCTATCCGGTTCCTTACAACACAAGATGCTCGCGTGCGCGGGGACTCCCAAGACGAAGTTCCGATGGAGCCGACCATGTATGGACGGTTAGCGACTGCTATGACCACAACGGTGTCCCGAAGGCCCGGTACACCGGACGGAGACGACGGCGACAACGCACCCATGTGGTCGTCAGAACTCGCTTCGTCGTGGGCGCGCTTAGATGCTGCGTGCGGTTCTCACGCTCTCGCCGAGTCTGAACCCTTGATAACCACAGCCTTAGCGATGCTCCCCCCGCAACGTCCAACGGTGGCTCGCGCATGCTGCGTAGCTGAAGCCCGATCAAACAACGAGCAGATTTCTCGGTCCCTTGATGGTCTACCCTCGCTCGTACCCCTTTCTGCGTTTGCCACGGACATCTTTCCAAAGCTACAAGCCGACATCAGTGAGCGCGTCAACTTGCTCCGCTTCGCGAAGCTCGCTCCCACGTTTTCCAACCGCGCTCGGCATGAGTCTAGGCGTGCTGTATCTCGTCTCGGCCACGGCGCCCTTGCGTTTTTGGCTTCGGACCCGCCTACTTCCGGTCGCTTGGGCGAGCTCCGTGACAAGTTTCCTGAGCACTACGACGCAGTTTCCGCGTCGCGGTCTGTCGCATCTTCGGCCTACCCTCATCCCGCATCCTCTCTACTCTACGCTCCCCCACTGCTTGTGCTTCTTGCCATCTCTCGATTCAAGCTATGCGGGGTGCGTTCTCGTCGGCGGGTGTAGACATGTCGGACGATGCGTGGGCCAATGCTTTCGCGGACCATTTGGCTCGATGCGGCGGAGATGCTTCGGTCCACACCGCTCACTCTTGGTTAGTGACGGCCCTTGCGGAAATTATCTCCGAGGTTCGTGGCGCACTCGGGGTTGGCGTCGAGGTTCTCACAGATCCCACGATGTTAGCTCAACTCCCCAACGGCAACGACGGTCTCCCCGCAAATGTGGGTGTCTTGCACTATCACGGCATCCGAAGCTCAAAACTTGCCCTTGATGCCGTGGTTTCCGGTTTGTTCGGCGTTTCTAGCCCCCCGTTACCCGAAGTCGCTCTCCGCTGTGCTGAGAAGACCAAGTTCGAGAAGTACTCCGAAGGGGTGAGGAGTCGGCCCGACATCCGTTTCATTCCCTTTGCTGTCACGGAATTTGTTACTCTTAGCGGCCACGCCACGGCTTTCTTGACGGAGCTAGCCAAGCAGGCAGCCGCATCTAAAGGGATGCATGTTGGCAAGTTGTTGGCCTCCTGGCGTCGAAAGGTCTCTCTCGCCGTCCATGTTGCTCACGCGGACAACGTCTTGCGCGGTCTGTCCGCCGCTGCGGACGGCGTGGAGGCCGCTTCTTCCTCGGCCGGGATGCCTTCTCCTGTCACGGCGCTCTTCACCCGCGCCATGGGCCGCAAGCGTCCCCGAGCTTCCTCGAGCGGCGCGTGAGGCGCCGCTTGTCGCCTATACGTGTTGCATTCTCGGCGTGGCCTAGCAGTTTCCTTAGGTTAATCTGCTAGGTTTGTGCACAATGTAGTGCTTTCCTTTTGCCGTGCTTTGGATTCCGTGATCCTCTTGTCACTCTTGCCCTTTTGTTTCCCCTCCCACTTTACCTGTCCGTGCTCATCTAGCTTTTCTTGTAACCCAGTGTCTTTAGTTTGCTGATGGTTATTTCATATAACGATTGCATTTTTTAATTCCATCGTACGCTAACCCCCTTTTTAGGTTTTTTCTTCCTTTCTTTCTTTTTAAGACCGAAAATGGATATTCGCTGGAATATCCGATAGTCGCTTCGCGGCGGGATATGTCCTAATGTAGACATCGCGGCATCGATGAGGGTGATTAGAGGGTAAGAAATATTGTCCTAGCTTTTGTGGAGGAGTGCGCCAGGTAAATACCCTAATCGTCCGTGCGCGATGATGGCTCACAGTGACGGTCAATGACGACTACACCTGGCTCGTTAGAGAAGCGCAGCACCTGGAACCGTCGGGTGGAACTGTGCTTTTCCAACTCAGCGCCCCCAAAAGTCGGGTGGTACCAGTATGTGTATGCCGTGCTACTGGCGCTCTCAGTGACCCACGCTCGCGTGATCCGTGTTAAGCGAACGCTGGCGTATATATTTTTTCAGTAGCGACATACGACGTTTCAATTATCACCTCTACCTGCTCGCGCCGCCCAACTCTCACAACCACCTTCCCGGCAAGCGCGCCAGCTAATTTGAAGGCAGTGGCGGCGTGACTCGAAAGTCCCCCTCTGGAAGGAGTTTCTACTTCCTGTCATGGGCTTCACTTCCTTGTTTAACCGAGTAGCGGCAGGCGCGACGGCCGCTCTCCCACTCGGCCGACCGCCGCGACAGCCGCCCACCGGAGCACCACCCCCGCCGGCGATCAACCCACAGGACCTCGCCCTCCCTCAGGACAGTTTGCCGGCAGACAGTCTCGTGCCGCAATTCTTGGGCCACTTCGGTGTCCCCGATAATGCGGATAAGCTGGCGTATGATCCGCATCAACGACTGCTCGCGGTGCGGCAAACCAACGAACGAGTCAGAACTTTTTTACCTTTTACTGTTTTATCGCTGTTTATTCACCCACTCCCCCTGTCTGGCCGCTATCGCGCAAGCCTCAGGGTGGTATGGCTTCTGACGGTTCTTTTTGGGCTGTGTTGTGCATAAGGTGAGCTGCACGGACGGACGAGTGAAGGTGTATGGTGGCGAGGGCGCTGAGGTGCTGTTCTGCTCGCCCAGCCACACAGCCACGAGGCAGCTGCTCTTTCTGCCACATCGTCTGGCTGTACTACGCATTGCAGAGG
This sequence comes from Tetraselmis chui, assembly GCA_026401115.1. NCBI lineage: Eukaryota > Viridiplantae > Chlorophyta > Chlorodendrophyceae > Chlorodendrales > Chlorodendraceae > Tetraselmis > Tetraselmis chui. The sequence continues at coordinate 69,885 of JAPMLY010000852.1, forward strand.
TTACCTCCCCCCCCCCCCCCCCCCCCCCCCCCTTTTCCTCTGCCCCTACCTCCAATGCATGTCGCGCATCCACCACGAGGCTGTTTTAAGCCTGCCCGTCAGCTCTGCACGAGACATCATGTCAGTATGGAAATGATGCATCCCTTCATAGTCACAAGCCCATCTCACCCCACCCCATTCCATTCCATCCCATCCCATCTCATTACACCCCATCCCACAGCAACACATCACACCACATCATCACAAAATCCTATCTATATAGTCCCATTCTTTATCCCACCGCATTTCATTTCATATCATTATTTCTTATCTCTGATCCTATCCCATCCCATCCTATCCTATCTGTAGCACCCCATCCCATCTCATCCTATCCTTCTCAACACCCACCTACCCCATAATTAGATCCCATCCAAACCCATCTGTAGCACCCCATCCTATCCCACCAGCCCATTAATTATTGACACCCCATCACAAGCCACAACATACCGTGCTGTATCATTCCATCTTAAGCGCTCCATCTCATCCACATCGTCCCCTCCCATCCTATCATACCGTTCTACCTATCCCACGGCGTCTTTCCAGTCCATCAACTTCATCCCGTCCCATCCTATCACATCATGTCATCTATTCCCTTCCATCATAACATGCCGCCCAATCGAACCCGATCCGCTTCATCTCACCCTATCATATCCTTCCACCCATCCATTTCATTCCATATAACCCGTTTCGTCCCATCCCCTGATTCCATTGGACTGCATTTCATCTCATCCGTCTTATCATATCACATCCCATTCCATTCCATCCCACCACAGCATCTTCTCGCATCCTCGGATCACATAATCTCATATAATCCGTTTTCTCCCCACACTATCGCATAGCCTCTTAGTCAGCCCCCACCCCATATGAAATCATCTTGTTCAGTCCCCCTATCCCATCGCATAATCCCATCCCACCGCAGTCCAACTCCCCATTACATTTAATCATTATTTCTCCCTATTCTTCAAACCGCATCTATCTCACTCGCATTAGTAATTGCGTGCATTGCCACAGGACGGGCTCGTTGAGGCGTTCAGTCTGATTGCGCCCTATCAGCGCACCGCAGCCCTGCACGACCTGGCTGACACTGACCCGCCACACTGCGCGGTCAGCCTGCCTATGGAGGACAGTCAGGACGTTATAATGCTGGGCTGCGCCAGTGGCGCAATGCGCGTGGCGCGGGTGTCTGCGGCCCCCTACGGCAACAGAACCACATCACTGCAGATCCGCGCGCTGCGCCTCATGCCTTACTGTGGTGCGTGCGTGTTTATGCCACTGTGGTGTGACTGGTGGATGCCCATATGGCCCCACCTCCGGCATAATGTCACAGGCTGTTTCATTTCATTGACACAATTTATTCTTTTTTCATGTAGTTACTTGGCGATACTGCTTAATGTTTATGGGTAGATCGTTTTTGGTTCCTGCGAGTCACACGTATTGCTTGCACCCGTTTGTCCGTTCTTGTTTGCAGTGGGGCCGAGGGACTGGTGTGATGCCAAAGTGGAGGGGCCGCTGTTGGCGCTGGAGCCACAGCCGGGGAATGAGACGGACTGCGTGATGGTGGTGCATGGGGATGGGCTTATCGTGTGGTCGCTCAGGTGGGGCACCGCCCTTTGCATGGGCGACAGGAACCGAGTATGTGCACTTAGGGGCTGAAATGAAGGGTAGGAGAGTTCGGCGTGCGTCTGTCAATTGAGACACTATTTATGACTACTAGGGTAATTTATAACTACTAGGGTAATGCATGGGGAGAGACTGCACCATACCAACCAATCAAATGGGGCAAGGGCGCCTTTGTCTCAGGGGTGTATTTACCTTATTATTTCACTTGCCTCACGCGTTAGGGGCGTGACAGTGCTTGATTTTTGCGCTTCTTACGTTTTCCACATCCGCATTGACTTAAATTTGTGGTTTACCTGTATTTTAAGAATGGCGAATATTGCTTTGAATAGCAAACGGTGCGCTGCTGTGCAAAGCTTGCCGTTGCGTGGAACGGCTTATGATGTGAACAATTTGCGAGCGGTGGAAAAAGACACGCGCGCATCGCATCATGGAAAGGGGTTGCTGCTGTCTGTTTTATTTGTCATTGAAAGGGGCTGAGGGTCTGCATAGGAATCTATTATGGATTGAGGAGATTGTTTTGGGTGGGAATGATACTGAGTTGTGACGCTCGTTGAGGGCTTTGGGCCGTCGTGTGTTGACTGTTATCGGAGATTATGTTTTGGTACGCAACATTATTGTAGGTACCTTCTTGCAGCGACTAGTTGGCGTCGTCGTTGATTCATTTATCAAACCTCGACGCACCGTAGTGTGGCACATGCTTGCGCTGATCGGTGTGACTGGAGCCTGTGCTGCTTGTGTATGTGTGACAGCCACGGCGGCGCGGCGGCCTCCGTCCATCGCACCGACGGCGGCACGGACATGTTTGCCGACGTGGGCGACCTGCACGCGGGCTGCTGGGCCGCCTCCGATGCATCCCTCGCCGCGAGCGCGCACAGCAACGGCGATGTCCTTATCTGGGCGCTACCGCCCGCCGCGCTGCCAGGTGGGTCAGCACCTCCCCCTGCCAGGTGGGGTGCGCGGCTGCTAAGGGTTTTCAGGGCTTTGTGGCAGTGAAGGGTTTTGAGCCCTACAACACGCTCGTAATTGTACCCGACTGGTTTTTGTGGTTGATGCGCGCTGCGCCGATTTTTGAAATTGTTGGTCCTGTATCTATTCCTTTTGTAAGCAAATCCATGCAGCTTACCATACCTGGAATCCTACAGCCCATATCGGTATGTAGTACCCGTACCTGAAATTATTGTACATCTGTACTATTGCGCAGTACTTTGAAGAGATCGGATCTATGGCGCTATCCCTAAATAAATCAAATACGGGGTTCATATTTGTGATGCTGCCTTCAGGACCCGTATTTTCTTAACCATGATGTCGCATTTGTGATACCTAATGCCGTCGAGCTGATGTTCCGGTACGGGATACCGACGCATTGATTTTGGTAAATGGATATGATAATGCGACACTCATCTGTGCGTCACACCTCAATTTAATTGAAGTTGTGATTCAATGAGATTTAGAGACGGGCAGCATTCGCGAACCTATGCCAACCTTGGCTCGCAAGACGCGCTGCTGTCAACCGTTTATCTGACTCTAAACATTAAACAGTGGACAATTAATCGTTGTGACCCTAATTCATTTGACGACCTAAGGCGTGTCATTATCACCTCAGCAGCAGGAAGCTGCGACGAGCTCGTCTGACCTTTCGGAGAACTGTGCTCACCTGCATTGAAGTGCACCATTCCTTGACATACACATCAACGAACATGTGGATTCCAACAATATATTTGGGTCTGCTGTTTCACGGCGCCGCAGGCGCAGTGCCGCCGCCGGGCTCGTTGCCCAGAGTGGGCGGGGGGCGGATGGTGGTAACGCAGCGGCTGCGCGTGACCTCCGACACGTTCACCTCCGCCATCACCGCTGTCCGTCTGCTGCGCGAGGGGACGCTGCTGGTGCAGGTAACCATCTCCCCCAAGAACCCTAAGATCAAACCCTAACATGACATTCGCATGCAAGGCTGCCACAGCTTCTGGTAGTGTCCTCTTTTTATTATTCTCATGTCATTTATTTTTGATTGGCATTAATCACCACAAACCCGCAGCGCCCGCACTCTCCCCTTCTGACATGTCACCCCTTTCTGCTCCACTTACTCGTTGCAGTTGTTAGGGTTTGAGGATGCAAGGGGCATGCCAACCCTACGAATTGTATTATTTTTTTCTGAAATTCAAACATTTCTGAAACATCTTTCGTGACATGAAGAATCCCAATTGACCCTGTGCCCCAAGTGCACGGCGTCGTGAAGAGCACACCATGTCTTTTTCCGCTTCGTCACATTTCCGTTGTGACCGATTCCAAAACTTGAGCTGCTAAATACAACTTTCAGTATGTGATAAATGTAGAATTATTGAATAAATGGTTTGTGGTAAGCTAATTTTGTAAACAACTCCCCTCTCTATTTCTGGACAGGGCGGGCAGAGCATCGAGCAGCCGGAGGGGTTATCTCTGCTGCACATACCGCCCCACAAGGTGTGAACCTCCCCCCGATTCCGACTGTTCATTGCGCTGCATACTCCTCTTGCTTAACAGTGTGCCTCCGCACTCAAAATTAAATGCCGTTATGAAGAGGTATCCGTTATGCATCAGTACGCGAGTAAATATGAGACTGGATACTCTGGAAAGAATCAAGCAAGCAGACAAGCAAATGCTTGAATTTGTTTAAAAAAATTCATCGTGCCGAAAAACTTCACACCCATGCATGAACACAATAACACGCAAACACACACAAACACACACACACACACACACACACACATACACACACATACACCTACACACACACGCATACATACGCATACTGACACATGCACGCATGTACACTGGCACATAAATACACATATGAATACTCGCGCACTTACACACACACACACACATACACACACACAGACACACACACACACACACACACACACACACACACACACACACACACACACACACGTTTGTTTTTCTATTTCATGTTCATGTTCTTTTGCTATTTTATTCCTTTCGTCGGTACTTCTGCCCAGTGGACTGCCTACCGGGTAAGAGCGGTGTTATTTTCACTTTATGTCGCTCCACGCCTGATTCCTTGGCGCCGGCTTTGCGCCTGCGGGGTTTTAGACCGCAGCGGCAGGCGAGGAGGCGGGCGGGGGGGTGCCTGAGGAGGCATCCTCCACCGAAAGTGAGAGCCTACCCTGGTTTGGCGCCATACACGGCTTTCAGCTGCTCCCGACATCAGCAGGGGAGAGCGAGGTGGGGGCGGCGCTGGTTCTCAGTGAACACGGGCAGCTCATCCTCTACTCGCTGCAGGTGCGCCTCACCTCGCTGCACGTACACATGCACTTGCGCTCGTTTGCATTGGTCATGAAGACAATGCTCCGCAGTCGTTAATGCATCGCGTCCATCAAATTGTGTGTCCTAGTGAAGTTTTTTGAGATAGAAAGTTCATTTTGTATTGACTCGGGGAGGTGTAAAACAGATATGGAGAATAAGTTTCTGGAAAACGAAACCGAATTGTTTTACCTTGATTTTTTTCATGTCGAAGATTGTGTGGTTCTGGTTTGGCTTCGGGTTTTGATATGTACGTTTTGAAAAAGTGCATGTGTATGTTATTCTGTCATGTTATCCTGCGTGTGTGTATATGTGTGTTTGTGTGTGTGTGTGTGTGTGTGTGTGTGTGTTTGTGCGCGAGCGTGTATTTTGTGTGTGAGAATGTCTGTTCGTGTTTGTGTGAGTTCGGGACCGGATATTTACACGTAGGTCGTGCCGGCCCCACAAGGGGGCCGGCTGTGGTGACAAGAGAAGTGGCGGCCGGCGAAGGCACCGGCAGGCCCGGCCGACCGCCACTAATAGGGAATAGAGTACCGCTAATGGCATAACACTTAGTACTAGGATGACAAATAGCTACCTTGTACATAAGCACTTAGCAACGCGATGCTAGTGCTAACAGTGCGTGTGTGCGGGCGCGCGTGTGTGTCCTGTGTGCCCGTGTGTGTATGTGTGTTTGCGTGCGTGAATGTTTGTTGTGTGTGTATGTTTGTTTGTGTGTGTGTGTTCGTCTAATGTACGTGCTTGCGTTTGCTTGTGTTTGGCAGGAGAAAGGGACGGAAACGCGTCAGTTTCCGCTGAGCAGTCAAAAGTGTGGGACGGTGACGGCGCTGGAGTGGCTACAGCACCACCCCGTCGCGCACGTCTCCTCCCTCGAATGTGACGCACCGCGCTCGAAAGGACTGCTGGCGCTGACTGTGGATGACCTCCCCACACACGTCCCCCTCCCCGAGACACATGTTGAAGACGGACAGGTGACCCCTCCCCATATCAAACCATCCAATCCACACCACTACACACTGGCACAAGCCTTTCGCCCATACCCTTGAGTCGTCACCATTCGTCATGATTCTCACTTACAGGAGAACCGGTGTCTTCTTTGCACCAACCCGCTGTTTGAAAGTTCAGGACCCTCGTGTGTAAGCTGAATGGTTGCGATAAATTGCAAATTTGAAAATATAGGTAACTTAGCGAGGGAAGTTTTCTCTGAGCGAATGTTGTGTAGGCAACACCGAGTGTGGCAGGGGTCCGAGTTGTGGTGTTTAGGCAATTATTGGTCAGCAAATTTAGAATTCGGATTACGGTGTGCCTCTTCGTGAATGGTGCGCTGTATGGGGAGGGTTACGGCAGAGCCAAGTTTGCAAGGGGGGGAATTTATTAATTGGCGACTGAGTAGGGGTCTGTGCCTATGCTTTGCTTGAGACGTTGCTGCGTGGGAATGTTTGGGGCCCTGTGACTGTGGGGCTGATGCTTTGGTGAGTCTGTGTATGAATGCGTCAATACGTTGTGATATATGGGTTTCTGACAATCAGAAATTGTGTTGTTGCGTGCAATTGTATATGAAAGGGTAGGCATGTGTGAACGTGTGTGTTTGTGAATGTGTGTGTGTGTATGTGTGTGTGTGTGTGTGTTTGTGTGCGTATGTGTGAGCTTGTGTGTTTGTGAACAGGTGTGTACGTGTCTGTGAATGTGTAAGCGCGTATTTTTGAGAATGCGTGTGTGCGTATGCGTATGTGTGAGCTCGTGTATTTGTGAATAGTTATGTACGTGTGTGTGTATGTGTGAGCTTGTGTGTTTGTGAATAGGCATGCACGTGTGTGTATGTGGGCGTGTGTGTTGAGAAAATGTGTGTGTGTGTGTGTAGGTGCGCGCGTTGGTGCATTTGGAAAATGAGTGAATTTGTGAGAGGTTTTTATGTGTGTGAAATGAAACCATTCTGGCCTCTGCCCGAGGCTGCGCTTAGCTTCAGTGCGAGAGAGAGGGTCGATTTTTTTTCAGAAGATATGCGGCTATGATGTTAAAAATGGCACTGAAATCTGTCAGCAGCAGACTTTCTCATATCACTCATCTCGACCCCCCCCCCCCCCCCCCCCCCCCCCCCCCCCCCCCAACCACCCCACCTGGACTCGCCCAACAGGTCGCAGCGTCCAGCCCGGGGCGCGGCGCGGTGGACTGGTCGTGGGTGGTGAGCGGCGGGGAGGGCGGTGACCCGCCTCAGGGTGGCAGCGGCGTGGCGGACATGTTGGCGACGGGGCACAGCAATGGGTGCTGCCTGCTGTGGGACACGCGCAGCCAGGTGCCCCTCCGCCGCGGCGTCGTCAGCCCCGTCGCCGCGGATGCTGCCTCACACCTGCCTGCGCCTGTCTCATGCGTTGCGCTGTGCTGGGAGGCGGGCCTACTGGCGGTGGGGCACGCGGACGGCAGGTTGCGCCTCTACCAGGTCAGCGCCTGTGTCAGCCTGATTTGCATGTACTAAGTTGCTGTGATGGATTTATTTTTTATTCGGTGGGGGCGGGAGGGAGGGGGTTGGCTTCCCCGTTTTTGTTAATGTGTTTACTTCAGAGTACAACCCTGTTGATATAGGTTTTTTTAGGAAGCCCATACAGATTAAACACTTAGAGGTGGCTAAAACGCGTGTTGGCAAGATCCCATATATTTTTTATGGCACAAGTGTCGAGGCATGGGCCCTCTGAATTCGATAGAAGCCGCATAAACAAATGAACCGTCGGGTGCGCCAGTGGATGGGTGAAGAAATTGAAATTCAATTATAGCACATTAACAACGATACCCTCTAAAAGACAAGTGTATTTTATGACAGAGGTGCCTTTGACGTAAATGAGTAAAAAAAAGAAATCGAATGGCAGATAATTTGAATTCCGTTAGGTGACATGAATTCCCTGATGCGTTAATGCGCAATTTTGTTTGTTTTGTACAGTGGCACTCACGGAGGCGGCAGGTGGCCCCACTGACGGTCGACCTGCACGGTATGCGCCCCGGCTCCAACTCCCACCCCTCCGGCCCCGGGTTCCACCTCGTCATGGAGGCCGCCGTGCACGCGGCCGCACTGAGCGCGATTGCGCTGGGGACGGGCTACCATCTGATGGCGTTCGGGGACAGCGAGGGAAAGGTGAGCGAGCGATGCGCCCCTCCCTCTCTCTCTCTCACCTTCCCATCCAAACATTCACATCCCACTAGTGTCGCTCATCGTACGAAAATAAACATTGCTTCGAATTTTACCATCCGACCCTGCCCCCTCGACCCTGTTTATTTCTTTCCGGCGCTTGGGTAAACCTCACAGGGGCACTCCTCCGATCGCGATCACCTCCAACACCTATCGAGGCTATGGTGGGGTTGGCGAATATTATTCTAAACCATGATGCGGCATTTATAACATCGAATCCGATCAAGTTTACGACATGGGACGGACAGAAATACGGACACACACACACACACACACACACACTCTTGCTCTCTCTCTCTCTCTCTCTCTCTCTCTCATTCTCTCTATCATTCTCTCTCTCTCTCGCTCGCTCGCTTGCTCTTTCTCTCTCTCTCTCTCTCTCTCTCAATCTCTCTCTCTCTCACACACACACACACATACACACACACTAATCTAGAGTTACAATAATCTTCATAATATTTAAATGTGTGTGGAAGGACGATCTGGGATGGCAAGTTCAGCATGTCTGTGCATGTCTGGTGCTCTATCTGGGTTTATGTCTGTGCTTTTGTGCGACTCAGTATATTATGTGGCAGAACCTCCTATTGCAGAATGTTCTCCTTTCTCAGAACAGCCGGTTGTTTACCTGGAACCCCACATTTCTCGACATGAAATGAACGATCAGCAATTCTTAAGCTCTATGTTACAGCCTTAAATACGTCACAATGATAAATGCTTCGGGTGTCAGAAAGATGGTCGCTGTGTTGACGATGTCGCCCCCTCTGAGGTTGCTTTATTCACGAAATATATTGTTTCGTCAACGGATGAGCAGCACAACCCATTTCGGAATAGAGAATTGGACAATCTTTTTGGTGCAATTTTTACACAACATTGCCATGTAACTATTTGGTAACTATCACTCTGTGACGCAACCAAACTCGTTGCAACATGCCTGGACTCCGCTCCAGTCTCCATCATCAGCCTTACGAAACTAACTTTAGGCGAATTATTGCTAATGGTTTAGTTTCCCAGCCTTCTGTGTCGCATGATGTCAATGTGTAACCCCATCCAATAATCTTGCAATTCACACTTTTTTGCAGTCCACATGTGTTTTGTTTTCAACGCCCTGTCTTTCCCCGCAAAGCACAACTAATCTCAGCGTTGCGAGTTAAACGACAAGCAGCTGCTCATTTCAACAACATCTAAAACCGCACCGCTTTATTCGACCGTCCGTCACGTATCCCAATGCAATCCTTGATTTCACATACATTCGCTCGTTTGTCACGCAAAAAAACGCTCTGTTGTACCTTTTTGATATATGTGTCATATCACGTTTTGCGCTCTGAACCCTTTCTCACTCCGTTTCCTGTTTTTTTGTTGCCTAGGTGAGCGTGTTCGACCTGGGGCGTGGCGCATTTCTGTTCATGCTGCCCGTCTCGCCCGGCAGTGCTCTGGTCCAGCTCCATTTCGGGACACTACGCCGCGGAACAAACGGCGCGCGCGCCGCAGCCCCCCCCTCGAGCCCCCCCTCCTCCACCCCGCTCGAGGACGTCGCGCTATACTGCCTCGCGGAGGACTTCACCGCGACTGTGGTCGACTGCGCGGCTGGCCGAGTGACGGCGCAGACGGGAAGCGGACAGAAGCGACTCAAAGTAGGTCACGCTGTTTTGCCGCCTTCATTTTTTATAAGCACGTGATTGCGTACATATGATGATTGTGTTCTTCACTTAAGAATTGTTGGGGAAAATGTCGTTAAGGTTTTTTGCTGAAGTCTTATTTCCGTTCGCCTGTCCATTTTAAATTGGCTCGTTCGTTATTGGTTGATTGTGATAGAGTTGTTTGTGTTGCATTTGTCGTTCATGGGTTATCAAATTGACATGTTTTTTTTTTTTTTGGGCGTCCGCCAATTAGTCAACACCTGCCTTATTTAGGTTTGTGCAGATGTTAGGTTTCGAACTGCTTATATTTATTCTCCATTCATTGGATTATTTATAACGCTTTTGATGCCGCCATCCATCTTGATCGGTTCCCCTTTTTGCGATTTGATTCGCAGATAATTTCGCTGCACCTGTCACCCCTTGACTTTCCGACCCCTTCGGCTGTGTGTGGGCGAGTGCAGGGCATTAGCCTGGACCTGCTAGACTGTAACGGTGTGCCGCAACCGCCTCCCACTGGCCATGTGCGGCTGGTGTGGGCAGAGGTGGTGGAGGAGATGGCGGAGGCAAGGGCGCGGGCGGCTCCGGCAGCACAGCCGACGGTCGATGCAACGAGTAGGAACTTCCCTCCTGCTGTGAAATGTATTTTGTGGGGGGGTGGGGGTGGGGGTGTTTTTTATAGTCCGAGTACATTTTGATGGTCGGAACTAAATATGTTTTAGTTATTATTGGAGGGTTTGGCTAAGACGCGTTCAGAGGCGAAAGTCCGTTTGCGTTGTCGTGTTATGAAATTTTGATCACTGAATTTTTAAGGTTTATGTTTAGGGTTATATTTAGGGTTTCTGGCATAATTTATTTGGTTGGTGAATATCCGCGTGTGTTGTCATGGGCGTTATGCTAGTATTAAGATTCGATATTCCATTGCAGTGCGAAATGAAATGTTGTAAAATTGGCTATACTGTTTTGAACAGCGCACATGTTTCATGACTTGCATAACGAAATCGTTTGAACTGGCAGTTTAATGATGTTTGAGAGCACCCTAGCGGACATTTTCAAGGGAACTACATGCTTATCGCCATCCATACAACCTTTCCACTGCACTTGTGCGCAGGGTTTCGGCTCCTCTTTTGTACTATCTGACACGGTGTGTGTGTATGTGTGTGTGTGTGTGTGTGTGTGTGTGTGTGTGTGTGAAGGTGGAGGGTCAGTGGAGGAGGGGGCAGATGAGCTGGATGACGTTGCAGAAGAGGTCGGGGATGCCGCGACGACGGATGTGGCGGAGGTGCCCGACACCCCCTTCGCCCCCGTCGCGGGTGGGCTGGCTGAAAAAAGTGTCGCCCAACAGGTTCGGCGATGTTCTGCGTCAGTGTCCCCTGCTTGCCAAAATCTGCGACAATTGCTCAGTCCCAGATAATGGTGGGTTGATTTATAGTTTTCTTTTTGTTGTTGTAGGTGGCGCCCCCCTTGTTCGATACCTTTGAAAAGGAATTGCCCTAAGTAAATTACTTCAATTAACATATTTTGTGAGGTGCTGAGACATTACAATTATTTTTTGGGTTTTAGGACAATCGGATTAAGGTTTGTGGGAAGGCATAGATTGTGATGGAACCGGCAATACTTTATACATTTTTTCTCAAGGAAATTCATTATGAAAATAAAGTACCCCCTCCCCCCCATTTTTCTTTAAGCAAGATCACCACCCTAAATAACAAATACGACGCATGTCGCCATTCTTTTTGCGTCTGAGATGTCGTTTAATATCTTTGTGTCAGAAATTATTCTGAGGCAATGAAAATTAGTTCTCCATTATCAGGATTAATCCGTATTTCTCATGAATGACGCTGGCTGTACCCGTACCAGGCACATCGGAATTTTTTGTTTTCGGCACATGTTTGTTTATATTGTTTACTGTTGTTTTGTTTTTTCCAGGTCGCCGAGACCGACGAGGTGGATGTGAAGGAAGAGAGTGACGTGGAAACGGACGCGCAACGTGACGGAGACAGCGACAGCGACAGCGAACTGTTGGAGGCGGCGGCGGCGGCTGTGGAGGCCAAGCGAGGCATTGGGGGTCGGCTGCGTTCGACCACCGCCGACCAGAAAATCAAGTAAGTTGACAATTGCCGTAGCGCCTGTTCTGCGCAGGATTATGGAATTTCTGTGCTGCTTCCTCTCCAGTATTGATGTGCTAATTCCTGACAACTAAATATGGAATCGCGCAGATAAAACTATCTGAAAAAAAAAATCTTAGAAGAAGAAGCATTGGAGGCCACCAAGCAGCAAAAAATAAAATATCTGAAATCAAAGGGACAACTAAATCATTTTGCGCTTGATTAATCATTTTGCGCTGCAGGAGATATGCTGTACCCGTATGCTACGTGTCGCTGTATTACTGTGTTTCTCCTGGAAATCTCCTTGCTTTTCAGTTTTCGCTGCCAC